>CABFVX010000591.1:0-29511 GCA_902151425.1 Timema shepardi | reverse complement strand
ATATATATATATATATATATATATATATATATATATATATATGGGAAACTTATAGGATATAAATGTTTTGAAAACATTTTTTAAAAGAAGTATCTCATTTAACATGAATAAAAGTTTATTAAACTTAGTATGAAATAACACATCACCGTTTTAGGAAGTAATTTATGAGGGCATGTGAGCCACAAACATCTTGTTGGCTGTTATTTTATGAACACATAATTTTTTTTAAACTATTTTTGGACCACTTTCCGTGACTTAATAAAAAAAAAAGTTGCAGAGACTATACAGAAAGATATCTCCCTAATAAACGAGAAAACTCCCCCAAATCACTTCGACCCATCGAAGAACCCGGAAATTTTGAAAGAATACATTTCCTGTAAAAAAAAAAAAGTTCTCATCATGACGAAATAATTTCCCTTTTTTTATTTCTATAACCCCAACCTTACTCCGTTTCCACCCTAGATATGGGTCATCTAAAAATAAACCCTTCAACTCTACAAAGTAATAATAAAAAACTAAACACAATACCACTTGAGGGGATCCTTATTCACGCAACTCCCTCCCCCTGCTATCCACTCTTCTTATATTGTACCTATGTATATATATCTTATGTTCTATTAATAGACCGGGTTGGTTTGATATTGACCTCGCAGGGGGATGTTATTTCTGTCCAGGAACAGGTAGTTTGGGGGCACGAGGGGTCAATGAACTCAGCCTTCGCTCACCTTGCGTACGCAGGGATAGCCTACATTTGGAGGAAGCCGTTCAATCAAATTGAATGAAATCGAGCTGTGGAAACTCCCCCCCTCCCCCCACCTCTGCTCCTGTCACTCCTCACCAGTGGTAGGCTGCTTACCCACCCACACTACCTTTCTTCTCTTTACCTCCAGCTTCCTTGAATTTTTGATGTAACTTTCCATTTCACTTCATTTTGTGGTATCAAAACACTCAAAGAGTCCCTCTTTTAATAAAAGGTGTAACAGTAAACAGAATTTGAAAAGTAGAGTTCATTTTGTTGGTTTAAGGTTGTGGGAACAAGAGTTATGTTCAATATTTTTCACAGTTTTTTATTACCGAAAAAACTCATCATCATTTTCCACCCCCGCCATTATTCTGTGTGTTGATAAGGCCCATCCACTTTTCTCTGTCCTGCCATCACTACTCTTCTCTCATCTGCAGTTCTATTCCTCCTTTTATTGTATCGATCAATCTAATTCTTGATCTTCCCCTAGTTACTTTTACTGTACTTTCCATTTTCTTAGATAATCCTAATGTCGTCCATTATCTTTATATACCCATAATATTGCAATCTCAATTCACTTTTTTTTTAACTTGTTCCTTAGTA
This sequence comes from Timema shepardi, assembly GCA_902151425.1. Lineage (NCBI taxonomy): Eukaryota > Metazoa > Arthropoda > Insecta > Phasmatodea > Timematidae > Timema > Timema shepardi. Next base: position 28,166 of record CABFVX010000591.1, on the reverse strand, counting down.
TCAAAGGCCAAAAGTTGTTTGACCAAATTAAATGAAATATGGCTTCAGTAAATAAGTTTTAGTTTAATTTTATAAGCACAGTAATCTCAACAATGATTGAATACTTGTCATGAGAATGTTTCCATATGGAAAATAACCTGTTTTAAATGAAGGGGAATACGTCATGTTCAAAAGCCACTATGCTCATAACTACGGTTACCAACTGTAGCCTACTCTTTAAAGCAGGGGTTGGCAAAAGTTCGATCACCGGTCCATCTCGCGGTAATTTTTAAATTGATCGCTTAATAAAAAATGTATCGTCACGAAAAGGCAAGCTTACCTTGTTTTATTTCACTATGGTTTAGCTCATAAGATAGGGTCATAGTGCAATCCATCTAGGTAAGACTGTTTGTTATCTTTCAGGGTAAACGAAGTGTATATATTTATTTTATTCATTTGCTATAAAAGCAGAGCTATAAGTATTGGAGGAAATATAGCGTTTAAGGTGATTGGCCCTTTTCATTTTGCGTATAAATAAATGCATAGCCATGGGAACAAATGGTTATCGTCAAGAATTTTTATTGTTTTACAATTTTCTTTTCGGAAACGGTTTGTTCATAATAGAAGCATGTTGATTAAGTTATACTTTTTTATATACACATCTCCTTTATTATTTTAACAGTGATTAAATATCAATAATTTTGACATTTTTTCAATAGAAAACTGCCAGCTGCATAACAAAAAATAAGAAAATGTAACACCTAATAAACATTGATACATTATCTTAGAAGAGGTGTTGAAAATATTACTATAACATTTCATTCGTTCTCGAGAAAACTGATATTTCCAAACGTATGATTTTTCCACAAGACCTGTTCGGTAGCTAGCGCCATCTACAGTTTCCATGGTCCATCTGTTCTTGTTGTCGCGTAAGGATACTTTGGTCGGTTGTGAAGCCATGCCACACCTTTCAACCTCCCACCCACTATCCCGCAAAGTATGTTTTAGACTTGCACTAAACAAGGCCAAGGGCCAAGATGTATAGAATATATAATTAAAAGTAGAGTGAAGAAATGAAGGTTGATCGTGGAAACTTTGATAAATATAAAAGTAGATTGGGTCCCAAAGAAGATTTCCGACCCCGGCTTTAAAGAGTACATCATGAACTCTTTCTAACGTATCAAAATTGCGTAGTCTTATTTTTCCTTTTCGATATCAAAATTTAGTATTTTTTTTAAACTCTACAATAAAAATTTAACTATTGCATGAATAGAATAAACAATAAAACTGTTTAAATCTGGAACAAAGTTAAATATTATTTTGATTGGTTAAAGCTTTCAAGATTAGGAAGTGTTTTATATATATTAATAAACTATTATTGTTAATTATTTAATGTATATAATATTTATTAAGGCTACACATGAAAACTCATTGTTAAAGTTACCTTTTTATTATAATTAGTGTAATTTATGTGGTATTTAAAAATAAATTCGCTTGTAACTAAAACACAATGTTGATGATTAATTTAGTAGATAGCAATAACTTGGAGTAATTAAATAAATATATGTTATTTTTACATACTTTAACGAGGTATTAATATAAAATGACATAAAACCTAAATTATTCAATGACATTTTTTTTGTTCCATGGGGAATAACGATGTAATTAATATTCAAATTCGTAATAATTTAAGTAAAAATCAACATAAACGCACTAATTGAGTCGAATCAATAAATATAATAATGTATACGCTTCGAGAATCGCTTACTCCCGTATGTGAAAAGCCAGTCTGGTGGGATTTGTGAAATTTACATATTGAAATCAGGAGATACAAATGAGATTCAAGTTAACTTCCAATACAATTAAATGAACTAGTCTTTAGATAGCTTTTCCTAGCCTTTATTTTATTCTTACCCAAACCTCGTCAAGTATTTATAGAATGGATTAATTGTTTAGTAACACTTTTTCAAATAATCACTTGAGATTTTTAATTGATCAGTTTCGTTAGTGTCATCTTGTAAGCTCGACCTTTTATTCAAAAGTTTTGATCTGTAAAAGAGATAGGGAAAGTTATAACATTTTTTCTTTAAAAATACAAAATACAAGATTTTTTTAGCACCACTACTACTACTACTACTTGTTAAGTTTATACGCAAATGTATTAATTACGCTAGTGAGCTAAAGAAGAGGAAGAATTAATTTTAGAGGAAGTGTACTAGCATGTGCGTGAAGAGATATTTTAAAACCATATTGGAAAAACCAAACTCACTAGACCCAACCGGGATTTAAACCCCAATCTTCCCGTCATCAGCAGTTAAATCTAACATGGAAGCGATGCATTATACCGTGGGGCCACTGAAGAACGATGCAAGATATTAAATAACTTCTCATGATTATCTTAAATTCTCTTGTGTGTGTTTTTTTTTCATTACATCTTACTACCCCTTGAAGATATTTGATTATAGTTTAGAATAAGGTGGTAGGAATTAGAAAGGTAAACCTTTATAGGAAACGTAACTAGATATACGTGGAGGGAGAGCGGAAAAGTAATGAAGAAAAAAACCCATTATTACACCAGTCAGATTTCCAAACCCAGCCTCCCTATCACCAACAAACCAAACTATATTAATCGGACGCAATAAGCCCCGTGTTCAACGATGTGTTCTATGTAAATTTTTAGTAAAGTTATTAAACTGTTTTCCACCTTAATGAGATAGTTGTTGATTAGAAGCCCAGGAGACCATTGTTTGAGCCCCAGATGCTCTTTTATAGTTAAATATTTATTTATAGGTTCACTTTAATGCCCATGTATTAAATATCTCTCAGTTAAGTTTCTGAAAAATTATTTATATTTTTATTAAGGAGAGATATAATATTTTAATAAAATATTAGCTCACTTTAAGGTTAGATGTCAGGGCTGTTGTCAAGGGGAGGGGGTATTATTTTAATTATGCTCCTCAAGCATAAATTTAAACATTTAGATTCATAATTTTACTAAAAATATTAATTTTACTAACCTATAAAAATTCAATTAATTATAATAATAAAAAACAGGACTTTTAAAGGAAAAACAAAATTTTTATTAACAGATTTGTAATTTTATTACAAAAATAAGCTAAAACAAAAAGTATCTGTCACAACATAAGTAATATACAGCGAGGTATATATAGGCCTAAAATGCTTTATGATTAATAAAAATATATTATATATATTTAGTGCTAATACTTGGTGATAAAACTTATCTTTGTAATCTAATTATTGGAAAACTTTAATTTTAAGCAATTTGTTTGGCTGCACATTAAGCCAAGTTGAAAAATGGCTCAAATAGCTAAGCTATTATATATTTTTTTAATCACTGTCATAACCACATTCCAACGTCTATCACAGACTCTGCCTTAAAATATGAGTGAAAAATTACCCTGAGCACAGTATTAGTGGTCAGAGCATTGACTCACTAAGAAAAAGGTTCCGGGTTCTATTCCCGTGTCCAAGTGTCATTTTTCAATGTAAAGAAATCTAAATTGAAAGAGATATTGGTTAAAGTGATTGGCCCCTTTCATCTGGCGTGGAAATGCATAGCCGTGGGAGCAAATGGTTATTTTCAGGAATTGTTATAGTTTTGCAATTTTCTTTTCGGAAAAGGTTTGTTCAAGAATATGAGCATGTTTATTAAGTTATACTTTTAATATACAAACCTCCTATATAATTTTAACAGCTATCAAATATCGATAAAATTGATTTTTTCGATAGAAAACTGCCGGTTTCATAACAAAAAAAAATAAGAAAATATAACAATTAATAAACATTGACACATTATCTTAGAAGGGGTGCTGAAAATATTAACATAAAAATTTTACTCGTTCTCGAGAAAACTGATATTTCCAAAAGTATGATTTCTCCGCAAGACCTGTCTAGTAGCTAGCGCCATCTACGGTTTCCATGAGCCACCTGTTCTTGTTGGCGTGGAAGGATACTTTGGTCAGTTGTGAAGCTGCGCCACGCCTTTCACCCTCCCACCCACCATCCAACAAAATATGTTTTAGACTTGCACTCAACAGGGCCAAGGGCCTTAAGTCATGTAGTTGATATAGCAAGGGAGATGGTAGTTGCATTTAGGAGTTAGCCACTCTTTACAATATCAAGGCATTGGTTACAATATTTTAGGTTATTCTCTATGCGAGGATGTGGCGGGGGGGGGGGGGCATCACTTCAAACGTTTACTCTCCTCCCTGGAACCATAACTGTTAGTTGTATTGGGTTAAGTATATTCTTCAGGGAGTCGAACCAAAATATTTATCGGCTGTAATTCTTATTCCAATTCTTCCAATAAACATTCTAAGGTTCCGGTTAGAAAAAATAAAAGTTCTAGTCCTTAATTAGGTTCCAGTTCTATACAAATTTGTATTTAATATATACTATTACTACCATTATAAAATTCGTTAGTAGAAAACTTAATTAAAAATTAATTTAGTACAAATATAAAGTTACCTAGATAAAAAAAATATACATAAATATATATATTCTTTCGACTTGACAAAAAAAAAATTCATGAGAAAAGGAAAAAACAAATATATAATTTTAAAATAAGATTAAGTTAAAGAAAGAAGGGCATATCATTCTATTCATAGAAAAAACACGATAAGAACCTTTAATAACGTAATTCGAACCAAAGAAATTAGGTCGAGGATCGCTATGGCCAAGGGAGCTTTCAACAAGAAGAGGTTACTGCAGACCAGAGAGTTGAGTTTGGAACTGAGGAAGAAACTGATGAACTGATAAATTTGGAGCATCGTGCTGTATAGAGCATAGGACTCGTAGAATGATAGAAAATAAATAATTAGATAGCTATGAAATGTAGTGCTGGAGAAGACTTGAGAAGAGCAGGTGGAAAGACAGGGTGATAAATTATAAAGTCCTTAATAAGAGTGGGTGAGAAAAGATCAACTTTGGATGTGATTCTTCGGCACAAAGTAAATTGGATCGGACACATCCTTATGAGGAATTGTCTTATGCGCGACGTCATAGAAAGGAAAGGTTGAGGGAAAAAGAAGCTTAGGAAGAAGAAGGATTCAAATATTATGATGACTTGAAGGAAAAAAGAAAATTCTGGGAGCTGAAGGAAGAGGCAGAGAACAAGGTATATTGGCGGATTAAGTTCATTGACAAAAGGAATGGACCTGTCGTAAGACAAAACGCCCAATAATAATAAGAACCTAAATATGCAGGGTGCATTTTAATTGGTAACTATTCTAGGGCCATCTTCCCATCCATAAAATGCCAAGAAGAGTTCATTCAAACATGGATCTAAAAACGCTTAGTTTCCGAGACAGTAGGAATGACATTGTTCAATTAATAATTAATTCAATAGGAGAAACAATGCAATTTAACAAGACAAAGTTTAACAAAAACACAAGACAGAATATTTCGGTAGAGAAAGAAAATTGTTCAAAATGGTGTTCTGCTTTGATACATCTTCTGAGCCTGCGTTTTAACGTACACTGTTGAATACATCGGGGGCGTTACGTATTTTATCACATTCAACCACGAGACACACACTTCAAACCTCAGAAACAGGCCTTTCATAAACAATGGAATTTAAATGTCCCCATAAATAATGAAAATCATAGGGTTCAGATCTGGTAACCAAGCAGGCCATTCAATGGATCCCCACGACCAATCCATCTTTGGGGAAAACCTTTAATAACTCTAAAACTTAGAGTATATTGGTTCATGTTAATATGTACTGTACTTAGGTCGATGTGAATACTCTCCTAGAATATTTGACACCCTGTATACCGAATAATTCCGGTTGTGGTTCTTTCGCAATTTATTTTTAGAGTTCCTATTTCTGTTATTTTTTCCTTAAATATAATTTAATTTTTGTTTTATGTTTTGGTTCGACTCCCTGATAATATTACAAGTTAAATGTGCAGTGTGTGATCATGTTTAGTCCACCATTTATAGCGTGCATGTTAAGATTTATTTGTTATATTTATTGAATGTGAATTTGGTGTGTTAATATAATGGTCTACTGTACTTTAGTTTATCTATATATACAACAAATTATTTTAATTTTGGTAATTTTATGTTCTCTAGCCACTTTTAAAAGTGCATTTCCTCGAATATACCTTCCTCATATTTTCGTTTATATCAGTAATTGATAAAACTTGTTTTAAACGTTCCTTTTTGAAAAAAAAAAAGTTATTTTTGGTTTGCTTTAGCACAACTTTTTAATACCCATACGGTATGTGGCATTCGTAATAATTACACTAATTACTTAGGGATGACAAAGGTTGTATTTTAAAGAAGTGTAACCGCATTTGCGTGAAAGGAGGGTGGAAAACTATTTAAGGAAAAACCACCCCACTAAACCCAACTGAGATTTGAACCCTGATCTCCCCCGCTTCGGTATCCGCGTGGTCTAACGCGCTACTCTTGAAGTAGAATAGACAGCCGATGACAGGGATATTGAGGTTCAAATTTCGTTTGGGTGTACCGAGGATGTTTTTTACAAAATATCTCTACACTATCATCAGCAAATTCGTGTACACTTCCTCTAAATATCACCTTCATAATTCCAATAACTATTAGCGTAAGTAGTATATAAGCGTATGTAGCCAGAGTGGGTATTAAGAAGTTGTGCTGAAAAAAAAAATCTCCTTGTCATAAGTGGTTTAATTTATTGAGAGTGTTACGCCTTAAGCCATGTGGACATCAATGTAGTTAATCGTAAAAAAGTACTTGTCATGATTGCAATCAATCTTAATTTGTTTTGTTCGTTTAATTGCTCCCGTCTCATGATATGAACTAATGTCTGCTGTTAACCTATATTCGTATCTCACAACGAATAAATTGGCTCAAGTATCTGCTGGAAAAAATCTTCTTTCATGACGAGTTTACTCCAATGAACTTTTCACTGAAGGAAATGTGACAAGCTCAACTTAAAGTTTTTCAAACTAATAGTTGTAAACATTATTAATATAGTGGGATTCCGGTAGGAATAACAGTACGCGTAGGTTACCAAAGTTATTAAAACTGCTCTCATATAGTAAGTAATACGTCAATTGATACGCAACTATCATATTTAATGGATATTATCAATAACTATAAAATCAAACTAGTAATATTGTGAAACGTTAATGACGACTATAACTACGAATTCTTACGGCAAAAATTCTACTGTAGACTACCCGCACAGGTGAACACGTAGACAAAGTCGCTAGCCCCGTCAGTTACATTAATGGTTGGGCCTCACTTTCCAAACAGATCTACTGTAGACTACCCGCACAGGTGAACACGTAGACCTAGTCGCTAGCCCCGTCAGTTACATTAAGGTTGGGCTTCACTTTCCAAACAGATCTACTAAGGTGGTTTTCCCCTTTAAATTAGGGGCTCTTAAGGTGGGAGTGTAGGAAACGTGAGTTAGGGGAAGTACTATTGCATTATTTCTTTTATCTAAACGTTTTTGGTCAAAATAAATCAAATAATTCTTCAGTATAAACATAGCTTAAGTTTTCTTCATATGGTGACCTCAACAATTGTTAAATATGTGTCAAGGGTGTCTATGAATTTGAAAACTTTTTCCTTTCCTTTAAAAAGTTTCTCACCTAATACCGTTATGCTCTTGACAAATATACAACTGTTGATATCACTATATGAAGAAATCTAAAGTCTATGATTGTACTGAAGCAATATTTAATTTATTTTGGACAAGCTTTTTTTATATATATAACTTAACTCGCCTTTCCTACACGCCCACCTTAAACTGGGGCCCCTGGGCCCCCTATGAGATCCATAAATGGGATTAAGGAGGTTCGTGAATCAGGCGACAAAATGTAAAATAGCAGTAGTTTCCATCTAGAGTTGTTTCCATTGATAAGATTTACAAAAACCTAACTACAGTAGCCCTTTCATTGATCTTTACTTTTAAACAGAATTAAACTTCACTTTTTAGCCATACAATTGAGTTTATTTCACTTTTATTCAGGAATTAACCATTAATTTTTGCCTGGAAAGAGAAAGTGAGAGAGAGATAATTAGTTATACAGAATATTTTTATATTATGTCCATATGAATGTAATCAATTTACACTGCAATAAGTTAAACCATATGTAAAATTTTGTTTGAATATATTTGCGTGATTTTTGTGGGGAGTTATTTAATTTCCTTACTTAAAGGTTCAAAAGACTCCATAACCCAAAAAAGGTTTTAAAAAAACACTGCTCTAAATGGTTTTATCACCCTCGCTTCACGAAGATTTAAGTAAATTTGCTCTGAATTCTGGCTTATGGATCCATATCTTAGTATAACATGCAAATACCCGGTCCAGGTAGCAAAAGCTGAAGTATAGGATCAACAATAAGGTGTACGAATAAATGGACTAAAAAAAATCACTTCCTGGTAAACACAGTTAATAATTCAGCAGTTTTTTTTTGTCGAATGTCCTAGCCATAAGGTGAATGACCCCCTTCACCCATATTCAATAAACTCCACATGACCAAACACGCGTTATCGCTTAAGCTGGGTTCACAATCGAAAATTAAGAGTTAAGAAGAGGGAAGGAGATGTTTCCTATTACATTGACATATTTATAATTTGATACATCATAAGGAATATATCTAAAGCAATGGTATTTTGTTGTTATTGGTTATTTTCAATAAATTGAATAGCATTTATCTGGGTGAACTATAACCGTGGTTTTAGACGGCTTATTTTTTGTATTGCTATTCTTCGCCACTTCTCAGGCCATCTCTTGTTGAATAATGCAAACTTCAGCTGGTAGAAAGGGGGATGTATTTTGCACTATAAACCCTTCAACCATTTAATTTCCTTTTTAAAGACCAGACCTGCTACTTCAGTTGAACAAATTCCAGACCCCAACGCTTCACAGAGTGTCGGGATGTACCAGAAATGGAACCTGGGACCTCAGATCTGTATCCAAGAGCTATGACCATTAGATCATAGAAGCACCATACACATACACAGAAACAGTCACACCATTAAATCACTAACTTTAAATCAAAAACTTTAACTCTTTTATTTTTGTAGTTTGAGCCAAGATTAAGATTCCCTATCAGATTATATTCTGGTCACGAGGTTTAAATAGTTTTACGTACTTAGCGGCTCTTCAACTAAAGTTTTTCAGTAAAAAACTTTGATCTAATAACATATATATTTGAAATGATACTCACATGAGGTTTCATAATATACCGTACCTAAAATAGTATTTAAAAACAGGTTGAATACTCTTCTTTTCCACATTTAAAATATATTTTTCACGTTATTTTAAAACCCCTAGTAATTTTATAAATTTAAATTTCTCTTTTCAAGTCTTATCTGATATGGAGAGATCACCTACCATACATATTTAAAGCAATCATAACTGTCGTAAGAGTAACCTTGGTAATTTTTTTTAGCATCGCGTTTTACTACTTGTATGGGCTATACGCCTATGTATATTAATGGTTTTAAAGATGAGGAAGGCTATATTTACAAGAAGTGAATCCGCATTTGCGTGGAGGGAAAGTAGAAAATCAAAGTGAAACATTAACCCCACTATACCAAACAAAGATTCGAACCTTGATCTCCCCGTCATAGGCAGTATAGTCTACTGTGAGAGTACCGCCTTAGACCATGCTGCCACCGAAGCAGGTAACATTAGTTCTGAATATCTATGGGATCCTTGGTTAGAATATAGCTGAAGACGTAGCTTAAAAGACTTCACAAGTTGTTTGAAAGTGCTCAGCCTTTCATTCTGACATTATAATCAATACTTTTAAATAAATGGTAAAAAAAAAACAATCGTATATAGTTTATCATTGTAAATGGGGAAAATATTTTCATAAATCTGTCTTCAGTAAATACGACTAGTCTCACCTTTATATTTAATTCTTAAAATAAGTACACAGTGTTGATCATCATATAAAACATTCTCAAGATATCCATTTACGAAAAATTAGAAATTAAAAAAAATCAGTAAGCTACCCTTAAATTAATTTGTCTACTAAAACAAGTATATGGTAATATTTTTCATATAAACCATCACATCAACAGATATACATTTTGAATACATTCACTAGAGTTTTTTTTGTTGTAATTTTTAATTTTCAAAAAACAGTATTAGTAAATCATCCTTAATTAAAGAGCTAGATTACAAATCACGATCTGGCCTCAAAGAACGACCTTATAACATTTAAATATTAAGCTATAACGAAATATATATAACCATTTTGGCTAGAAATACAACTGAAGTTTTAAAAACTACTTTTAGTTTGGGTGTACATTAAACGTAATGAATTCTCATAATGTAGAGATTGAAAATATTCACTCTTATCTTTTTCTTTATCTATTTTAGAGATTAGCAAATCTTTGATATAAATCTACCTTGTACCCATTTACTGTTTCCAACCTCACCCCTTCCGTACGCATCCACCCCTTCACCCCCCACCCCCTTTCCACGCAATTCCTGGTTGCGCTGACGTCAGTGTTGCTTTTAACCCAGTTCTCCCACGAGTTCGATAATATCTCGTGACGATCCTGCATGAGCACCCGCTACCCCCCCAAAACCTTCCTCATTTTCAAATAGTCTCTCCTACTACCCTCCCCCACCCCTTTCCCTCTCTTCCCGCCGGCCATGCGCGCATTTTTGGACAAGAGCACATTTCCAATAACAACTTATGTTCGACCAAGCGAAATGTTTTTCCACCCAATTTTTTTTTTCTTGAAATCTTGATGGTCTGAAGGAATAATCTTAAAAACTTTTTTGTTTCCTGGTCAATGATTGCTTATTACATTCACCACCCCTGAGGTAAACCATCTTAAGTTGGAATGGAACATATCTCGAGCTAAGCTCAGGGTTTTTATAACATTTTGTTTGAGCAAAAACAAATTAAATACTGCTTCTGTAAATTAGTTTAGTTTAATTTCTATACATAGTAAGTTCAACAGTTCTTGAATAATTTTATTGGACATCGTGGAACTTTATAACTTTTCTATTCATTTAAAAAACGTGTATTATCAATTACGTTTATGTTCAAAACCAAAATTTAAGAAAATGTCTATAAATAAAACCAAAAAAGTATACTGAACCACTATTTTATTTATTTTAGATAAACAAAAATTTGCTTGAAAACTGAAAAAAAAATACTTAACTGGTTTTTTTCTATAATACCACCTTAAACTGGGTGTTTTATATGAAAACAGGGTTTTATTTGAAGGACGTACTCCTAATAAATGAACAAAATGGATTTATTTTATTAATTATTTTAGCTCATGGATATTATCTCAGAATTGAGCCTGGAGTACGATATTTATTTGTGACGCGGTTGATTGGGGGAACAAGAGACTCCTTAAGTTTCGTTCCTCTTTCACAGATTCTATTCTTTAAGATGAATTCTAATTAATTTCGTTCTAATACATCTTTCTCGTATAGTTCTACTAGATTATATTTATAGGTCTCCCCTAGCTAGTAAAGGCCCAAAGATTTCTCACTGAAAAAAATTCTTGCTATGATTAATAACACTAATATTAATAATCTTAACACAATCCCCAACTCATAGGTCTACTATTAATTTTATGCTATCGACTAATGAAGTTGTTTCCAGTACATAATAGCCTTAGTAAAGTTAAACTTAGAAAACTCAAGTAAAAATATATTGCATGTTATTTAGAGGATTAAATACTGAATATTAATAAACACAATTAGGTTCTTTAAATGTTTTTTCAAATATAAGAATGCCAATTTCTCTTCTTTGATTCGTGTGTCTTATAATATCATTATTATAAATTGATGCATAGTATGATTGTATCGTGAAAATGTCAAGCCCATCTTAATAATGAATTAATGTAGTATATATTATTTTGTTATTTCTCTTAAGCAATACAAGTTTTAAAAAAATTGTTAAGAAAATGTGAAATAAACAAATATAATAATTAAAATCAATTAAAGATGATTTCTAAGCCTAAACTAAAAAGAAAATGCATCAATTAAAGCTTCCAAGCGTATAACCCAAACGGGTAGTAAGACGCGGTGCTAAATATTATTAATTAAAGCTTCCCCTTTGTGGTCAAATTATACAGCAAACAGTGAAAATGATATCAGCATATTATTTGAAAAAACCTGTGTATTTTTTGAAATTATTATTTCCTCTACACAATTTAGTTACAGTTTTTACAATAATTTATGCCGATTTTAATATGCATTTTTGGTCAGCCTGTGGGGTGGAGTAGAGGGTTTTTAAAAGTTAAGGTAAGTTAAAATGAAGATAAAAAAATACAATACGAAATAAAATGATTCAATTTTTTCTCTTATATAGTATTCATATATCACAACTTTCAATAAAATTGCATTCTAATTCGCAAATGTTTTGAGCTTTTATTGTAGTCCTGGAAATACAATCAATACAAATATTATAATTTACTACTAATACAATATTGTCCCCTTTCATGGTGTTAAATTCCAACGAAATAGTTTCTCTCCCATTTATGTTTGAAACATTTTCACAGGAAACAATATTGTTATCAGAAAATATTTATAAATAAACTAAGACTTTTTATATAATAGATGAACATGTTTAACAAATATAGAACATATTAAATATTAGAACTAATGTATAGATACATGGCGATCTCACTCGTTTCAAATATTACCGTTATACTTTTACCTTATTATAGAGTGCACAAAACAACTCCCCAAACCTAAAAACCCATAACACCCTTTCTCCTATAAAAAAACACACATATATGAACATAATAAGTTTATATAAAAACTTGTGGGTGTTTGAATATTCATGCGCTTAGAGACCAATGTGTCGCAGTATTCTGGCTTACGTTGCTACATGGTACAGGGACTGGGGTAAGGAGATAAAGCACCCAAGTGCTGTCGGACCGTTTAAAATAGCATGAACACGAAAAAACACTTGGTCCAAAAATATTTATATAATTAGATTAATTAATATATATGTTACATTTGATTATCAATAGCCTCTAGCTATTCCCGGTCATTTATTAAAACTTCATAATTGAATTATCCAATATTAAATTCATAAAGAAACTACAGTCCTAATATATTATATAAATAACCGTATCTGACAGATATAAAAGCTACTATATCGACTTTCATGTATTTATACGTCAAGACATGTGATATGTAGTTTGACACCTTTGTTAGATACTAACAATACCTATAGAATAACGCAGGTAATGGATTACAATGCCATCAATGTTGAGTGAAAGAAAATATGTTTGTGTCTTATAAAATTTAAATCCACCAAAATAATACCATTAAAAACACTTTCTGAAATCAGAGAATTCTCAAATAAAAACTATTCTAATAAAACCAATCTCTCATATCGGAGTAATACAAATTTTCACAATTCTTCTGGTAATTTGGTTTTAAAGATTACTCAAGGGAACTTTTTTTTTTCGAAGAAATGCATATACTTTTTAACACCTAAGCGTTTCTAATTAAATATATTATAATATATTATTATAACGATGCCTTTAAAAAACATAATCATTAAATGTAGAACTACTAATTTGGAAGAAATTTCGCTGAATCTATCTTACAATGGTCAAAATTTGGATCTACATGGCACATTTCTTGACGCATGAACACATTAAAGTGTATAAATAAATTAATAAAAACTATCATATGCGTTTCTATAAAGTGTGTCTGACAGCTTACGCACTAATAACATCTAACATGCATTCAATGGAACTCCCCTGCAAATATTTAAAGATGCTGCCATGCGCTACATAAATGACTGAAGAGTTGCCAGTCATAACTATCTCACGGCGACTTTGTATTTGATACACGAACGAACGTCTTTGCAGCTTTATTGCTTGACGTATTTTGACTATAGGAAACTACGGCTATACTTTTAATAGGGTACATATTTTTATGTCTATTTACGTGGGTCAGCACCAAAGTTATCCAAAAGTTCCAAAAATAAAGTATTTTTATCGTGCTTGGTGTTGAAAAATATTATAGTATAGGGATAAATTCAATAATGTAGGAGTAGTCGACTACTTCAATGAGAATAAAACAAAGTAATGTATGTAGGTGTCGTGGATATAAAGCTTTTTTTAAACTAAAACTATAAAATTTTAAAATATTCCCCCTAAAGTGTGTTTTTGTGGTTGATTTTGTTCATAAAATGTATAATAGTAATTATTATTATATCATCATCATCTTCTTCATAATACTTGCCTTGGTGGCGTAGTTGACTAAAGCGCTAGTTTCATGTTGAGCTGGACTGCCGAGGGTGGTGAGATCAAGGTTCGAATCTCAGTCGGGTGAACTGGGGGAGGAGGGTTATACTAAATGGTTTTCCACTCTCCCTCCAAGCAAATGTGGGTTCACTTCATCTAAATTCAACCTTCCCGATTCCTAATCCACTATCGTAATTATTATTTAAGCTTATAGCCCGAACGGGTAGTAAGACGTGGTGCTAAAAAATTTGTTAATCATATTGACGATGTAAAAGGAAAGGATCCCAAAGATAAGATGAAGTATTTATGCAAACGACCGCAAAGGAGACCAAGGAATAGATGGGAGGAGCAGATAACAGCCAGAGATTACTGCTAAATTCGTGGATCAATTTTAACCAAATTTGGCAAGGACATTCTTTGAACCAATGTCGAACAATATGTGTAAATAATTTTTAATCTAATTATCCGTTTAAATATGGAAGTGACCACAAGGTTTTTTGTGAGCGTATCAAAACATGAATATTTGATAGAGGAAGGCTAGGTATAGGTTTCTAACCTTTTGCTTTAATCTCTGAACTTTCTCGTGAGGAATTGTCACATTTTTTAACTTAAAACTCAAAATTAAAACTTTTTAACTGGTAAGAAGAAACCTTCTGATAATTTTCGCCAATTATTTTGTAGAAAACGATATTAAAAGATATGAAACAACTTCTTAAATAATGCGGTATTTCTTACCGTCTGTAAACGCGTCTACCATATAGCAACCTTAAGGATATTAACTAAGAGAAGAGGATGTTGGCACAAGCAAAGATTTCTGACAATGACCCGGTTGAAAGGTGAACGACCCCGAGATCTTGTAGAGTCCACAAGTACACACACACATACACATGTGCGGCACTTTCTCGCTCAGACGCCTTGTCTGGGCCAGGCGTCGAGGCGCATCACGACGCGTTGGAGACCGTTGGTCTGGTCTTACCCCCCCTCTCACTCCTTCACAGCGCTGCTCCTACGCACAGAGTAGTGAACCCCCTTCGTGGCGGAACTAAGTAGCTAAGTCCTTACGGAGACTCTATGTAACCGGAATAATTTGCGGTTTCCTGTAATTATTCCCGGGTGACGACATTGGAGGAGAAGACAAAGTGTTATAAAGTGGAACTAAAAAAAAGGTAACCTGAGGTTTTTGAGGATGAAATGACTAAGCAAAACAAAAGGAATTAAGTTTTAATAATAACAATAATAACAACATTTAGAAGAGTGCAAGAAACTAAATGTATAAAACCAAATCTTATTATCTTCACCTTCAACATCCACAATAATCTTCTCATTTATAAGGTAGAAGAATACTTCTATATTTTATTAAAACCTTTCAACTACTTAGTAAATATTAAATATTCAAAGACTTAATCACTTTTAGAACATCTACTAAACCTTTATTTTAACACCAACAGGGATAGAAGACAAAGCGTAAGCCATGATAAATTCAGATATGACCTTTTTCGATGGCTGCTTGGTTTAAGGCGTCACCCTCATAATGGAATAGACTGTCAATGATGAGGATATAATGGTTCGAATTCTGGTTTGGTGTATTGAAGATGGTTTTTCCTAAGAGTACCAATATTTTTTTTCCTTACTCCACCCATATTGGTCTACATTTAATCATAAAATCATACCTTCCTCACATTTATCCCATCGCTGTAAATGTGTATAGCCCGAATAGATAGATCCCTAAATAAACCTGGATGGTAATTTCTTATAATTCTGTACACCTGGTTTCATAATGACAGGACAGGGAATTGAAAATTTGATTTACAATCTCCCCCCTACCTCCCCACTTTTCGAGAAGAATAAAGGCGTTTGCTTAACATTTGCCTCTAATTCACCCTCTTCATACTTTCTCTTCAAGTTAGACCATTTTATGTCTTCACTTCTCTCAAACACTTCTGACCATACTCGTCAGACTATGATGTACTCTAATATGTTATATATGGATTAGGTTGAATTTAGAGGAATTTCACTGGAATTTACGTGAACGGGAGGGGGAAAACCACCATTAGGTAACCCCGATTGGTAATTCGAAACCCAATATCTCCCTTTAGTGACAGTTCAGTCTAATTCGGGAGTTAGGGCTTACACCGTTCTTCCACAAGAGCGGGTGTTAAATAGTATTTATGTGACTATACACGATGGGTGATCATAATTTTGATTGTTTTTATAAAAGAAAAACTTCCATTTTTTGTGGACCCTTGCGTACACATCATAGCTCACCAATAGCTTATTCTTGTCACTAAGGCTACCCCTACTCACAAATATATATTTTTATATTCACATGCTTAACGTGAAACATCTAACCATATACATGAGTACGTAACTTACAAACTATTTACTACTAACTTAATCTAGGTCAACACGCTTAATATTACACATCCATCCCTTATAATAATATATTAACTGATTTTATTGGGTAACAAGATGAACCAAAACATAAATGGGTAAGTATCTTAGTTTGTATCCCCAGAAGTTAAGCCGAGCTACACTTAGCTCTGTGGTGAGCCCCCCCCTCCCCCCTGCTGCGCCCCTATAAATACTTAGTATTTTTAGAATATTCTGGTATTGTTAACGTTAATTAAAGTAAAATTAATTGTGATTGAGACGTCAGACCACATGTCAAAACAGATTTATCAACAACAAATTATAGCTAAGAAAGCAGGTAACAAAAGCTCATGCCTTTGTGTACGTATATAATATAGCATGTAACATGAGTTATACCCAAGGGATAAAAATCCTCTAAATCACAGGCTCCCCTAAGATGTTTTTGAAATGATCTATCCAACCCTAAAATTAAGTGTAGCTTACTTAAGGAAGAATTGAGAAAAATATTTATTTCTCAAACTTAATCCAAATGATTTTGATTAAAATTCGTAGCTAATATTTAGTAAAAAAAAAGTGTATCTCATTTTCCCATGAAAATAATTTTGAGGGTACTTTTACATAAATATAAATTTCCAATTTTGATCATATCATAAGAAATCATCGCAAAGTCATAAAACTCATTGAAATAACAACTTTTATTTGAAATATGTTTTATGAAACCATTATTTAACAAGCCTTAATTCAAGCGGGACATTATAGGCGGTATAAGAAGAGTGGGAAAGGAATTTGGAATTAAGATAAACATCCAATTTAGACAAAAGTGATGAGAGTTGGAAAAGAAGAAGGCAGTGTTGTTATACTCATTGAAGGGAAGAAATTAGAACAAGTAAGGTCGTTCAACTATTTGGGAAGTTTGGTGACTTGGAATGGATACGGTACAGAGGAAGTTAAAAGCAGGATAGCTGTGGGGAAGGGAGCATATGGAGGGACGAAGGGATCACTGACAGCTGCAAGAAACTCGATTGAACCAAGAAAGAGATTTGCAAAGTGTTTCGTTGTGAGGTGTGTAATGTAGTGTGACGTATGGATCTGAGACGTGGACAATCAGAAAGAGGGAACAAAATTATTTGTAGTGTTTTGAGATGTGGTTGTAGAGAAGTTGAAATGGGTGAACGGGGTGAGTATTGAGGAAGTGATGAAGGAGGGTAGGATAGTAAAGCAGCCTGTTAAGTATAGTAACAAAGAGAAATACGTCTTGGTTGGGCCACACAATACGTAGGGATTTCTAATGAAGAGGTTCACGGAAGGAAGATAGAGGGGGGGGAAAGAGGAGTGAGAAGGTTTGGAACGCTAACAAATATCAGGAAAGGAAGAAGCTACAAAAGTGTGAAAGAAGATGCTCGTGGTCGAACAAAGTTGAAGCTGTCCAGTTTATGCCTGTCTCAGGACAGACTCACAGAAGAAAAAGAACAAGAAGTATATATTTTTAATGGAGGTCTGGGAAGTGAGGAATTGATTGTTTTTCTATTTGATGGACCAAAATGTTTCTCTTATCAATATGTTTCTGTAACATTGTGTATTATTTCATTTATTTTCTTTGGAAGTGTGTTTTTCCCCCATTAGGTCTTAATTAATGTATAATATATATTTTCACATTTTTTAAGAGCTATAAGTAGGTATCTCTAATTTTAGCTAAAGGAGTGGGAAAGTATGTGTGGTGCACCTTACCATTTGTTTAAAACATGGTTAAACTTTTTACTGGTATCAATTCCACTTGTTTAAAAGTATAACAGAGAAAAATCATGCTGCAATAAGAATTCTGGTTCGACCTGTATAACCTTTTTGTGTTAGTTGCTATTCGTGAGGTGATTCGGGCTCTTTAGGTGGGAGGGAACGAAACGTGATTTAATCACCGTATTTTTTGGCAGTATCCATTACTAAAAACGTATTTAACCTGACCCAGCTACATTCACTGGTGGCGTCATTGAAAGCCACTATTGGCGCCGTCGACACAAACCACCAGGGGCGCCGTCGACACAAACCACCAGGGGTGCCGTCGACACAAACCACCAGGGGTGCCGTCGACACAAACCACCAGGGGTGCCGTCGACACAAACCACCAGTGGTGCCGTCGACACAAGCCACCAGTGGTGCCGTCGACACACGATCACCCTTAGTTCAAAAATGAATCGAGGATTAGCGCTTAAAGTGCTGCCAACTTAACTTTGAATCTCGCTCCCCCAACATCCCTAGATGTTACACCTTTCAAAATGAACATATTTTAGCGAAGGAACATTTAAATCTGACTAGGAAACAGGGAGATAAAAATAGAAAGTCAATTCTAATTATTATATTTGAGATAATGTTTAAATAGACAATTTAAGTTTATAACTAAACTGTAAAATAATATTTGTGAATATAATAAAACAGAGAATTAGTAGCTTGCGGCCATTTAATAGGACGATAGAAGTGACAAAATTCAAAAACATGAAAAAATATATATATATAAAAATTTAATTAAGCCAATAAGAGTTTTTTTTCCTTTCTTGTAAAATTTTATTTTTATCGCCTAGAACGTTTGTATTCAATTGTCATTAAAATAGTGGCATTTTAACATAAATATTTTAAATGAGGAGTAAATCTCATCTTCCAATAATAGAGATTCAAGATTGTTTATTTTAATATGTGTGTAAAAATAAACTAAACGTTTCTAACTAATCAATGTTGTATTTATTCAGCTCAAAACGAGATTTTTTTAATATAAAACTGAAAAAATAATTATTTTAACTCGTGTCTCTTCCCGTCCTAGCTTAATCGTGAAGATTTTTGTGAGAACAAATGGGCAGTTTTTAGGTGTGCATTTCTCTTGTTAAATGAACCCTGAATACATACCGTTATGTCATATCACCCACATAATTATTTAAAATGGCTAATTAAACTTCCATGAAATGTACGGAAGGATGTTGCATGGTATAACTATAAGACGCAATTTAGACGTTTGAAAATCCCCTATTATTTAATAAACCGTTTAATATTTTTACATACTATTTTTAATCAAATTTAGGCAAAAATAATAAGCAGTATTTTAATGATTTAAAAAGTTTAAATTTTGTGTTAAGAATTTTGTTAAAAATGTTAACGACTCTTTACACGAAAAATTATACTTCTAAGAATAAAGCAAAAGTTTAAAAACTATCATATAAAGTAATATTTTAATAGTGTCTTAACACATTTTAAGATAATGTAGTATTGTTTTATAGGGTTTTATGTAAGTTATCACACTTTTTTTATAACAATTTAAACTTAAAATTTAAACTTTTTAATTGATCAGAACTTTTACCTACATTTTGATGAAAAAAATATAAAAAATTGTTAATGACCCCATAAAAATATCTGGGATTTCTAATTGTCTGCAACGCTTTTTTGGTACAACCTTAAGTTTAATTTTAAATTGGGAGAGGTAAAACATTATATTTAATTAAACTTAATTAATAATTTAAAATCGTTCAAAGATAGAAGTTTTTAAAAAGTATCTATCATAATTAATCTACTAGAAGTAGACAAATACATGGCTGTTAATCTTCATCCAGCTTTATAAAACACAAAAAAAAACTCTTCCAGCGAAAAAACATGGCGTTGTGACTGATTTTCCGTAGAAAATAATTGCAGTGAGAGGTTTAAATAATACCTCTATGGTAGACATGAACAGAGAGAATAAAAGGTGATAGAGAGATATACAATCAATAGAGGAGAGGGGGGGGGAAATGCCATTGCGGGGAATTGAGTAAATATTGAGAAGAGAGTAAAAACCAATAAACTTTTATTGTGATGAAACTTTTGTTTGAAAACAAAACAGAGACTTTGTTTGATTGGTCTCTATAATGATTTAACCGAGAAAGTGGGGAGTATGTTTACGAAAATTTAGTTGAGGTAGAATTTAATTCACGTGAATTTAAAAAAAAAAATCAATGACAAGGCTGTGTGAGCATTTATTGAATAGCTTTATTTTTATATTTATATTTAAAAGATTATTGATGACTTAATATAAATAATAAATACATTAAAAAAGGGTAAAAAAAATTACTATCAGACGAAATTTTAATTTTGAACTATTGCTTGAACATTCTAGGCCATTTTATCTGATAAATAGAGTGCAAGACTCTATGGAATGTAATAAATAAACAACAAAATTCTATAAAACTGTATTTTAAACTTATACTTACAAATTCAGTAAGCAATATTTATTATTTCAATAAATATATTATATATATAAATATATATAGTATCACATTCTTATTCACAAAAAGCTGTTTATTGTTCATTTATATTTAATGATTATTCAAATTAAATTGAAATAATAATTAATGCTCACTGAATTAGGAAGTATAAGTTTAAAATAAATTTTTGTAGATTTTTTTTGTTGCTTTATTATTATGTGCGTAGCTAAAATTTTCACTATTTTTATAGGTATGATAATTAGTGAAACTTATTTAACTGTAGGTTCAGAGACATGTATTATTGATTTATATTTTGTAAAAACAGTATATATGATGATTAAAAAATAGGGTCATGTATTTTTTATAAAAATGATAAATACAATTGTAATTCTATAAATCCTTACTAGTTATATTAAATGAGATACATTAAAAATTGTATCACTCAAATATTTTAATAGTTTATTAAGTATTCCCAATTATTTTATTTTCGGAGGGGAGAAAGGTGGGATTTTAAGGCTTTAATTACTAAACAAGACCATTCATTTTAAATAACTTTATTTCTAACGTAAAAAAATAGAGTAAACGAAGACTAAAAAGCTCGTAGTAGAAGTGAAGCCATTCGAGAAACGAAAAGAAATATGACAGAGCAAAAATAAAAAAATATATATAGCTAGGACGTTTATTGCATGGTATAGCGCTTGGGAATTAATGACGTAGAAATAAACTTTGACTCTTTTCTTTCCTAGCTCCTTGTCTATTCCCTCAAACCCCTTCCCCCAACAATTTTTTTTATTCCTCTTTCTTAACGTTATATGGGCACAGTGTCGCATTCTCATCCAGTATTTGTGAAAAGTGAGACCATTATAAAATCTTAATTGGGTAACCTTGCGATTTTGAAGATGATATCATCATCAGACTTTTATTATTATTTATTTTCCTTTGAGAAAGCCAAAACTTACGTTTGCAAATTTGTTTATATTCTGGTTTAAATATACTTCTTCAGTGGTTGAAATGTCTAAGGCGTCACTCTTGTGTTAAACTGGCTTGCTGATGACGGGGACATCAGGGCTCGAATCCCTGTCTGGTCTATTGATGTTGGGTTTTTTTTTTCTTAAAANTAAATTACCTTTAAAATACACCCTTCCTCGTCCTTACCCCAATATAATAATTATCTTATATGCGCGTAACCTAAACCGGTATTAAGACATGATGATAAAAAAATCTGAAACATACTTTTTTTCCTTTTTTTTGGTTGAATAGAATAACTAGAGTTTTTTTTTTTACAAAAGTATATAGTTTAGAACAAAAACATGCGTTATTGGTATAAACGTATTTGTAAAGACCTATGTAAACTTGGTTTAAGCTGAAGGGTGCCTAAAATAATATATTATACAAACCCTTATATCCTTTCTCGTGTTCTTTTAGGGTGGTGAAATATGGTACCTCATCTCACGTGAAGAGAAGAAATTCTGAGTGTTCATAAACAAAATATCAAGGAAAATGTTTGGTCCAGAAAAGGATGAGGCTAATAGAGAGTGGAGGAGACTACATAATGATGAGATACATACTATATACTCATCACCAGACAGTTTTAGGAATTCAAGTCTCTAGGGTTACGTTGAGCAGGATGTATATAATGAATGGTAGAATCTAGAACCGTGTTCAGGGTACTGACTGGCCAACCCAATGGGAAGAGACCATTGAGAAGACCCAGATGAAGATGGGAGGATAACATTAGGATGGAGTTAAAAGAGATAGGGTATAATGAGGTGTACTGGATATAACTAGTTCAAGATAGAGAGAGGGTGTAATGAGGTGAACTGGATAGAACTAGATAAAGATAGGTGGCGTAATTTTGTGTGTCAATAAACTTTCGAATTCCTTATGTATCCTAAAGTATACAATCTTTGAAACTATTTTGAAAACTATTTTTTTGATAAGTTCTTTTGTCATTTTTGCACCGTGTTTTACTATCCGTTCATGTTATACGCATATTAATTGCACTTATAATGTAGGAATGAGAACAATATAATCTATTTATACAGTTTACCCACTTTTATGTGGGGGAAAAGTTGGAAAATATTTAGCACAAATCACCTTCAGTATGCCGTGACGGGATTCAAGCCCTTAAACTCCCATTAGCAGATTAAATGAGCTTGACGTATATTCAGTGTGTCTACTGGTTACTGGTTATAGCTGTAAATTTTTCTCTCTGGTTCTAGGACACAAGTATTTAATTATTTTTTAATCCAAACCAATAGCGTGAGGTGTGTTTCCTATGTTTGCTTAAACTATACCTGTGAATAATTGTTCTCATCACTCAGTAAAATCTTTGACCAAGTACCAACAAAGTTGTGTATGTAGAGCAGTCTCTATGCATGAGTGGTCAAATGGGGACAAACGAAGGGAGGACTTATTACAGGTACAGTTTAACCATCTCTTTATATCTTTACAATACTACACGACACGCCACTGTTCTATAAGTTTTAGCTCGGGGTTATTTTATAGCAGAGGGGCTTTTTTCAAGAAAATGCACTCAGTTCAATATGGAGAGAGGGTAAGAAAAATTATAGTAAAAAATCGCATGTGAAACACACACACCCCTCTTTCTTTCAACCTAGTTCACCCAGCCAAAATTTGAACCTAGACCTCCCAACATATTGCGATCCAATATAATGTGAGTCTGATAACACCACGTGATCACTGGTACAAGAGTTGTTCGGATCTTAGTACTTATTGTTATATTTATTGTCAAATATAAAACCTTACTTTGTAATAAACTATTTCTAAATAATTACTATATTTGATATAGAAAAAAAACTAAAAATTGGTGACAACTTAAATTTATCCTATCCGAACATTTAAAAAGGTACAGTTTCCGTTAGATTGAAAATATTTGAAATTAAATTTAAAATATAAGTTGTTAAAAGGCTAAGTGTTTTTGACAAATATTCTTTGTCATTTTTTTTCACTTCATAACAATAAATAGACCACTTTTTTTGTAATTCAATATATTAATATAATTTTCCTTTTTTGTTATTTTGTTTTTTCCTCAACAGTAAAAAAAGTATATATAAAACCTGTAATTAATTATTTAAAATGGTTATATAAAGCTAAGATTTTTATTTTGTTATAAAGATACTTTTTTTATTTTTATGAATCTTTAATTTCTATAATAGCATCTATATCTAAAAACACTAACCTATAAAAATATGGACATAAATATGTAGAATGCTCTAATTTAACATTGTAGGTCACGTTATTTTATAATTTTTTGTTTTGTGAGTTCACTTTATATATCTCTAGCTCCATCATAACCATTTACACCAGTAAAAAAAATATATCAACGATAAAACTAAAACTAAACACTAGCACGATAACGTTTTCCTAGTAAGTATTATTGAAGTTCCAAAATAAAACAAAGCAATAAAAACAACATTTCAAATATTGCGTCTACTATATGGTTGAGACACGGGTTGTTAAAAAAATAAACAAACAGAATGTCAAACTTTGGTCAAATGAAAAAAAAACATTTTTACGTAAGTCCCCATCTATGGAAGGGCGTCCGATTTCCTAGTGTTTTACCAAAATTACGTGTTTTTTTTTTTAGCACCACCTGTTACTTACAATCCTTTTGTGTTGTATGCCTATTTACTAATTACTCTATGGTGTTAAAGATGAGTAAAGTTGAGTTTAGAGGAAATGTAATCGCATTTTCCCGATGGAAAAGTGGAAAATCATTTAAAATAAATATATGATTCATAAGTAAATTCAAAGATTCGTGGTATATTAAAATACATTTAGATGAACAAGTAGAGCTAAAAAAATGTGTTTCTGATATGCCTTTATCTGCTTTATTTATTTATATTTTATCTGTTTCGATAGCTGCACGGTCAAGTATCTTAAGGCGTCACTATCGCAATAGACCAGACAGTCGATGACAAGAAGAGATGGTTTCAAATCCTTGCCGGGTATTATGAGAGGGGTCTTTCCCCAATTGTTTTCCACTCTTCTTCCACGTAAATGCGGGTGCACTTCATTTAAACCTAGCCTTGCTCATCCCTAACACATTAGCGTAAATAGTATATATGTGTATAACTTGTACGGATAGTAAGACGCGGTGCAAAATATGAATTTAAACAAACATATCCTACGTTGCTATAAATTTAGATGACGGAGATCGGGGATCAATTCCCAACTAGGTGTACATAGGATAATTTCTCTTCTATGGTTTTATTCACTCTCCCTCCAACAAAATTCTGTAACACTTCCTCTGAACGTTACCTGCCTCACCTTTACGCTATTATGATGAGTAAAACTCATCCCAGAGGGGTAGTAAAACGAGGATAAGGAGTAGAGGGGAGATTAATTACGTCCGTCCACAACATAGTTCCCTATTCTCTCTGGAGGTCAATCTGACGAGTATATTTAAATCCTCACTCATCAACTTTACTTTATAGATAAAGTAGTTTATCTCTCGCTTTACTTTCAATCGAACCCTCGGCGGTTAAGGAAGGGGGTATCAGTTAAGTTGAGACCCTGTTTGCTAGCCGAATGGTCTAACGCGCTACTCTCGCTGTGGACTAGACTGCCGATGACGGGGATATCGAGGTTTGAATCTCAGTCAGGTGTACTTAAGGTGGTTTTTCCACTCTCCCTCTATGTAAATGTGGGTACAGTCCCTAAAAATATAGCCTCACCAACCCATAAAATTATTAGCGTAATTAGTACATAAACGTATAACACGAACGGGTAATAATATGCGGTGCTAAAAAAACTGGGAAAATATTCGTGGGTCAGACAAATGTACCCAGCACCTAAAGTTTTCAAATTCCATAATCTCACCACCAAGCTATCCAGGCACAACGTGAACCAAGGGTAGCTCTCTATTCATTAATTAAGAATGATAAGTCTGTATTGAAATAAGCTACCTTAAATAATTAGTAATTATTCTAAGCATAAGATGAAATCGAAAAGGGACAAATGTTACGACACGATCGTGCATAACTTCTCATGTAGTCTGAGTTACAAAAAAATCAAGAAGATCTTATTTCAGTAAGCGATTCTTAAATGAATTTATCTTAAAATAAAAGTACACACTGGCATTTATCATTTAAAATACACCCAGGTTCTATTTTCGAACAAAATCATTTTTGTTACTTTCAAACTTTTCCACGCTGAACCGTTAACTATCGTCGATTTTTTATTAATAATTTAGCATATTAAATTACGATGCTTCATAAGAGTTAATTAACTTAACTGGAGTATTATATCAATAACTCAAATTATTTATATTATTTATTACAATTTACACTAATTACATTAGGCATATAATGAACTGGGTCACCTATTGCCCCGGACAGCTGCTTCCCTCAACCGTCACTTGACAACTGGGGTGGAGCTTTCCCGCTCCAGACACAATAAAAAGATTCCAAAAGAACATTCTAGAAGATTTCTACTCCCACTTACCGACTATACACCCATCAAAACCTTTGTTTGGTCCCTGATATAATGACCTTTGTAACTTAGGGTGGCCCTTCTTGTTTGGGGATAGCGGGGGTAGCTGGTCTTCACCGCTGACAAAGAGAGAAATATTTATTATCTTAATCTAGGCCATCAACAGAATTGTGCCACTAATATGCCCCCTTCCCTTTCTTGTAGGCCGCACCCACCTTAGAAAATATATACAATACAATAACACATCAGTTCTAATCATCATCTAGCAGTCTAAACGATAATTACTAAACTTTCACTAATTAAGTTATTTTATTTCCCGAGAAAACCAATTATTGTGTTTATTATCAAGTAGATTTATCTAAAATCTAGTCCAAAATAAATTAACCTTAATTTTAGAATAAGAATTAAAATCGCGATTTTGCCAGAAGTCATGACTTTAATATATAGCATCTAATTATATCAAACCGTTTCACTTTTAGCCACAGATGCATCTATAGATTTATGAAAAATAAAATAATTGGGGAGGGGGGAGATAGAACGTAATGAATTCCTTATTCCTACGCAATTTTAATAATAAAAATACGAATATCCCGTGAGGGTGGTTATAAAGGATGGGAAATGAATAAATGTTAAGCGCTAAGCTATTACTATTGGTTCTTTCAAAATCGATACAATTATAAATAAATTTTAACTATTTTATTAAGATGCCATAACATTTAAAAAAGTTGAATTTGAAGGGTATATAGGAGAAATAGGGGGAAAATCACACAACACACATTTTCCAGCACAACAAATATTATATTTCAAACCGTATAAGGACCTCAGCAAATACTTTACTATCAAAACTAATTTAAATATGACACAGGCCTCTTTTAAAAATAATCTTAAGTTTATTAGAAAGGTGTCATGATCGTTTAGTAAATAATGGAATCACTAGCTCAATTTGAGTTAAAACCCGCCTCGGTGGCATAGTTGGCTAACGCGCTAGTCGTGTTGAGCTCGACTGCCGAGGACGGGGAGATCGAGGTTCGAATCTCAGTCGGGTGAACTGGGGGCGGTTTTTCATAAATGGTTTTACACTCTCCCTAAACGTAAATGTGGGTTCACTTCCTCTAAATTCAACCTTCCAAATTCCTTATCCATTATCGTAATTAGTACTTAAGCGTACAACCCGAACGGGTAGAAAGACGCGGTGCTAAATAAAAAAATAAAAAATTGACTTAAAAATTAACTTTCTCCCTTTTATATCCCTGTACTCTTATTTTGGATTAAATGTGATTGTTAAGATCATTTTTAAATAACAGTTATTCTGATCTTAGCAACTCGCAGATCCAACGATATATTATTATTCTCGCACGTGATTGTAACCGTTCGTGTGTCACCATTCCCACACATACCCCACCGGGAGGGGAGGGTGTGGGTGGAGAGGCTTTAAAAGAGGGGATGAGGGTCAAACCACCAGTATTTAACACACGGAATTAATCAGTCTCATATCACCAGTCCAGTGGGTATGACGTCAATAGGTCAAAACGCTCACAAGCCGCTTTATTAGGCGACAAGGCCGTAACTCAACGCGCACAAACAGGAGAATTGTTTTTACTGACATAGCCTCTGTTTGGATTTTTTTTTAAATCCACTCGTCCTGGCTATACGCATTTTGATTATAGTAATGGGGTAGAAATAAGGAAGGCAGAATATTTAAAACAAATGTAGCCGCATTCGTGGGGAGTGATAGGGGAATATCACTTACTATAGAGTATAAGGAACTCGCAAGTTCGTTGACACACTTAAAAAAGATATCCATCTATCCCTATCTTGAGCTAGTTCTATCCAGTTCATACCTCACTACACCATATCCCTATATTGAACTAGTTCTATCCAGTCCACCTCATTACACCATATCCCTATATTGAACTAGTTCTATCCAGTCCC
>CABFVX010000590.1:241438-261486 GCA_902151425.1 Timema shepardi | reverse complement strand
CGGGGTCGGCGGCTGGTGTCCCACCATTTCTGGTTCTTTCTCGGTGACGAGACGAGGCGAGTTGTGGTTGGCGGCCGGGGTCCCGCCTTTTCCAACCGTATCTAGATGAGATGAGATAAGGAGAACTGAGACTCAGGAGAGATTAGAGGTCTGGACCGATGGTTCCTGTACTCGGAATATTTCAAGGAGTCCCATGGGCTGAAAGGCTCAACTCAACGTGATATCTACCAGACGGTATAGGTGCCCCTGAGCCGCCCCGTCAACCGAGTCAAGCGTGAGGCCGAAAAGAGATGGGAGGACTAGGTGGGACAGACCCCCATGTAGGGGGATAAACCCCAGTTTAGGGAGGGCCTCCCGGAGCACCGCCATCTACGGGTTGAGCGTGGGTACTCACCAGTTTGATGTCAGGATTTAACCGGGTGGGGAATTTACTTCAGAGTGGTTGCCACGCTGTTTTCTATCGCTATTCGCCCCAAGACCTAGCGTATCCGTCGCTCTTCGGGGGGTGGATACGTTAACCAGGGTGATGAGGCGAGTCGCGGGGTGGTGTCCCGTCGGCTTCCGGCTCTCTCTTGGAACCTAAGGTCCGGATACTTGGAGGATGTTATGCGAAAGTACTTGAGGAGTCCCGTGGACAGAAAAGTTCAACTCAATGTGATCTCTAACAGACGGTATAGGGACCTTTGAGCCCACCATTGACTGGGTAACCATATCAAGCCAACTAGCGATGGGTCAACTTGGCGGGACGAATCTCACCTAAGGTAGCCCCTTGGGAGACCCCCGTGGACACCCTGGTCAGCGGGCCTAGCGCGGGTACTCGAACCAGTTCGAGGTCGGGACTCGCCTTAGTCTGTAGACGACTTAGCTTCCGGGGGTGTCGTATCCGTCAGGGTGGTCACCACGCTGCTATCATTCGGTACTTCGCCCTGTATACCGGTGGGTCTGTTTCCGTGGGGGAAGCGGGTCCGTTACTCACGGCCGAGTCGGCGGAGTGGTGACGCGCCGTCTTCGGCCCTCTCTCAAAGAAAAGGATTAGACTAGGATAGTTGGGTGGCGTAGTGGTGACCCACCGTCTTCGCTCCTCTCTCGGAGGAAAGGAGGAGATAAGGATAGTTGGGTTGGTGGGGTGGCTACCCGCTAACTTCCAGCCCTCGGAGAGGATAGATGAGATTCGCAGATACGAGTCGTTGTGGTGGACGGGATTGAAACGTAAGACGGCCCGTCGTCAGCAGTGGCCCTTTCTCGGCGACGAGGCGAGGTGAGTCAGGGTGATGGGTGGGACTAAATATTTTGACGACCCGTAGTCAGCAGCGGCCTTCTCTCGGTGACGAGATGAGTCGCGGTCGACGGACAGCGTCCCGTCATTTCCTGTCCTTTTTCGGAAATGAGACAAAGTGATTCGGGGTGACGGGCGTGATGGATGATAGATGACCCGCCGTCAGCAGCGGCCCTCTCTTGGTGACGAGACAAGGTGAGTCACGGTTGACGGCTGGTGTCCCGTCATTTCTAGCCCTTCCTCAGAGACGAGACGAGGCAATTCGGGGTGATGGGCGTGACGGATGGTAGACGACCCCTCGTCGGATGCGGCCCTCTCTCGGCGACGAGATGGAGTGAGTCGCGGTTGACGGATGATGTCCCGTCATTTCTGGCCCTTTCTTGGAGACGAGACGAGGCGAGTTGGGGTGACGGGCTGGACGGATGATAGACGAGGTTCGTCCCGTCAGCAGCGGCCCTCTTTCGGAGACGAGGCGAGTCGCGGTTGGCAGCCAGTCATCCCTGGCCTCTCGGAGTGGGGACCGAGGTGAGTCGGGTTGACGGATGAACGAAGGAAGGAGGTTGGATCACTTGGGTCTGACGGTTTTCAAATACGGGTGTATCGGTCACCCCCTCGCTGGGGGGCTCTCCGACTGCCTGCGACCTGACGCCCTATCTACAAGTACCGTAACAACCATTAAACTGAGGTAAATACACCTTTTAACAATCTAATAATTATTCAAAGTAACGCCCAATAAATAATAACAAAAGGATCTAATTAAAATTGAAAAGATAATAAGTGTTATGAAATATAAGGTAAAAAGTAAGGCCGCATGAAATTTATTAGCAACAAAAAATATTGTGTTTTAAATAAAAGAAGCTTTAGAAAATTAAATGAATACAGAAATGACAAGTCTGAATATAATATATGTTACATAATTTAGAAGAGAATATCGATTAAACACCAGAATACTAGTAAGACTATAAATAATCAAACTTTATAACTTTATAAATCCTATTAAAGATTGTGAAATAGAGTAGAAAAAGAACAATAGGGTTAAAATACAGGAAACATACTAAGATTAGAACAAGAATACAATACAAATGAAAAACCACATATTCAAAGGTTACAGATTAAATGATTAAAACATTATAATAAAGATATATTAAGTGAAGTAATGAATTAAAATAATTAAAATTTTGAGGTAATACTGTTGATAAATTCACAATTGTCAAAAGGAGGGTTAAAATTTAAACCAATGAAAGTGAACAAGGGATATTAGGGCAAAAAATTGTTTAATGGAAGCTAGAGACGTTAATTATACGAGTAAAGCTTGGAAGAAAGAAACAAAATTATGTAGAATAGGAAATAATTGTTAAATAAAAAGTTGTTGAATATATCAGCTAAGGAACCTTTGTAGGTCCCAAGTTCAATTCCCGTGTCCCGATGTCATTTTTGAATTTAAATCTCATGCAGATGAGGCTATAACCGTAATTAACAAATACTCATATTCGACATCATGTAGAGATAATGCTTTAAATACTTAACATCCACCCCCCGTTTCCCTCCACTCTATTAGCTCAGCATATCTGTATATAGCACACTTAGTGTAATTAATATTTAAATTTTTTTACTAATGGCACCAGTGTGTTAATAATGAGAAATATCTAAAACCGAGCTAATGTGCCCACATTTTTGTGAAAGGACAAAGGGAAAACATTTAGAAAGATTCACCCTTTGTTTACCCATTCGGGATTTGAACCCTTCCCACTATTAATTGTTAGAATAAATTAAATGAGCTTAGTGTTTAAATCAAGTCAAAGATAACTTTAAAAATGAAATGATGGTTTAGTTCAGTCCCTGACTTACAGTTTTCATTCATAATAACCAGAGAATACTGTCTAACTTCTAACACTCCCCTCCCCCAACCTCCCTACTAACCCCCAAAACTTCATCCCAAGACTTTCCAGTCCCTCCACCTCTGACTAAGATAGGTTTTTTTGTTCTCAACGGAACGGAACGGTAGCATCCACTCTCAAATTTTTCTCAGCGACACAAACACTATCTCACAGATTTTTCTCAACATTAGCTCTGTTCAAACACCGTTAACATAGAAGAGTACATACAACATAATTAGAGGCAGCGGCACTAACTTAAAAACCATTTTATAGGCCCAAGTAGATTTCTCCTTAAATTTGTGTATTTATTTAACTCTTTGGTTATCTGACGAATCGTGCATTTTATTTGGCAGCATTTTTCGGATCTACCCACTTGTTTAATCCAACGTTTTCTACTATGAACACGATAAAAACAAAACATCTAAACCTCATAAACTATCAATTGAATGGCTGTTTGAGGATAGCAGTGACATCATACGATTTGAAATAGCCACTACTGGTACACTTAGCTTAATTGATTCTAATTCAGTTGATAGCTGATTGGCTACTAGTCAAAACAGTAAACTGATGTGTGTGTGTGTGTGTATATATATATATATATATATATGTGTATTTAAAATTAAAGCCAATTTTTCAGCCTCATTTATGCTAGCATTGTTGGCAAAACATAAAAAAGAGTGGAAGGAAATGATGAACCAGCTTGTGGAGTCATGGAGAAGATATGGCTTGTAGATCAACATCGAGCATTCAAAAGTGATGGTGATTTCAAAAAATGAAGAGCCACTGAAAATCAAAATTGGAAACCAGTAATTGGAAAGCATTGAGCAGTTCAAGTACCTAGGAATTCTGTTGACAAATGATACCTATTGCCTACAATACCAAGAAGATTAGTTCAAGGATCACCGTGGCCAAGGAAGCTTTCAATAAAAAGATGTAACTGCTGACCGGCAAGTTGAGTTTGTAGCTGAGGAAGAAACGGATGAAATACTACATTTGGAATATAGCGCTGTATTGAGCAGAAACTTGACCTCTCAGGAAGACGGAAGATAAATACTTGGAGAACTTTATAAAAGTTGGAGAAGTCTTGAGGAGCTCAGGTGTACAAATGATGAAGTCCTAACAAAAGTGGGTAAAAAAGATAACCATTTTGGATGTGGTTCTTTGGTATAAAGCAAACCGGATCGGACACATCATTAGGAGAAACTGTCTTCTGCAAGACTTCATAGAAGGCAAGGTTGAGGGAAAGAGGAGCTTATGAAGAAGGAAGATTCAAATATTGGATGACTTGAAGGAGAGAATAAAATTATGGCAGCTAAAGGAGGCGGTCTAAGAGCTGACAAAATAAATGGATCAGTCGGAGGACAGAATAAATAATAATAATAAATCTAAAGGAAACAAATTTACTCCAAAAGGTAAGTAAGGGTCTAATTTTTTACTAAGATGGAATTTTCACTTCGTCTTTTCCCCTTATTGGCTCCTCTGTCACTGATGCGTACGTGACCTTTGCAGCACTGTCTCAAGGAGACAAATAGCCATATTTTATTGTGAAATAAATAACATTTCTATGCACAAGGAGGAATAATTTGAAATCTAATCTGTTTGATACATCTTTAATAAAGATATTGATCAACTACAAACAATGAAAAATGTATTCTAACCCTTTCTTCTTTATCTTTAATTAACAAAGTTACCACTTGACACAATCATTAAAAACCATATCTAAACAATATTAAGAAGTTAATGAAACAAATAACCGAAGCTATTGTTAATGCATTTTAGTGAGGATTACTAACTCTTAGATATCATATTCTGAAAATTGAAAAATGACACCTGGACACGGGTTCGATTCCCGTGTCCAGGTGTCATTTTTCAATTTTCAGAATATAATATTAAGAAGGGTAATGGCTTACCTGGCCTCAACTGTGGGAACGCTTATGATTATATTACCAAAATGTATAGTTAAAAAACATGATCTGGTAGCAGTATATGTCTTAAAAGTATCTTTACACTATCTCGAAAGACTTTTGCTATTTCTGTTTTAGATGAAACAATTAACGGTATTTCCATTACAAAGATACATAACGGTTTTTAGTTTGTATTTTAAGTTTAAAATACATTAGGGAAAACCATTAAAGGCAAGTGATATTAAGTCAACAAACTTTTGCTGAAATTAAATACTGCAATCGACATGGCATAAATTGAGGGGTTTGTTTATTTTAACATGTCTTGTGTTGTGGATTGTAAGTAACCGAACGAGTGTTGCAAGGTGTTTTGATTAGTTAGTAAACCATAGAACATATGCGCTGACAACTTAAACAGAGTGCCACCATTCTTCACGGTAAATCAGGATATAAGGCAGAATAAAATTAATAGTAAAGTTTCCGAGATAACTGGGCCGACAAATAACCATCGAACCTAGGAGGGTCACGCTGGCCATTTTGGGAGCTACGCGGGCTAGGACGCTGGATCACCGAGTGCGAGTGATGAGAGAGTAGCATGTTAGACCACGCGGCCACCGAAGCTGGTAGCAATTAGTTAACTGGCGACCTGGTGGTCTAGAGGTAAGGTGTCGGACTTCTGTGCTGGGGTCCGGGGTTCAATCCTCGGTCCCGGAACAGATTTATCTGGTTACCGAACTCTTCCTTCACCTCCGATAAGATGTGTATTAATCACAAATTGTGAATGTGGGGAATGACAGGCCTCCACCGTGGTTCGGATTCCACGTTAAACTGTAGGTCCTCCATTTCATCTCACCATCACCCCACCATTACACATTAGCGTAAGTGCGTATAACCCGAACGGGTAGTATGAAGCAGTGCTAATAATAATAATAATAATTAGTTAACTCATCCATGCATTATTTTGATTAGGTCGTTTATAACCTTAGCTTTACCCTCAGAACAATTCCGATTAATGATCGAAACACAGCACTAATAGCTCACGGCTGGTATAGGCATGTTTCAAACAGCTGTGTTTTGCCTTTCCAAAATAACACTAGCTTACATTTCCGATTGTTATCAGTGAGATGATTCATTGATGATAAGCCAAGCAGGGCTGTATTTATATTTACATGTAGTCAGTGGCAGACCGAGATAAATGTTGTTCCCGGGCGGGATTGTTTTTTTGGCGCTCCCTTGTATTACCGGGGGATGGTAGGAAAATATTAAAATAATCCCCAAGTCTAGCAACTCCAAACCTAACGTAACCTAGGAGTGATAGGAAACTAATCTGAAGGGAAATTCTACAAATGGTAATCGTACTTCAGTCGTTTCACTGCTAAATTGTATGAAAACGTCTAGAATTAAAAAGAAAACTATGCGAACATGTTTGTTCTTCCTTTTATATTTTATTATTAAAAAAAACACTTAGAGAAAATGAACAGTTTACTAGATAATTGCAACAAAAAAAGTTTTAAGGCGCCATTTTTTCAAAATAGCGGATATAAAAGAACTTTTTAAGGGTGGCACCTGGTCTCAAAACTATACCAATATGTAAAATAGCTTGTTAGTATCCAAAAGTGAAAGAATGCTATGCTTAGTAACTCCCCTATTTTGTCCAGGTTTCGTTAGGCCAGAAGTTACGAGGTTTAGAGATTATTTTCCTATCACGCCCATGCTACAGTAACCCCATGGCTTCTTTGGTGCTGACTGACAGCTTACAGCTGACTTCTAACAGTCAACATTTAGGTATAATATCTAAATTTTGACCGTCAGGAGTGACAGCCGCTAAATACATGTTTTTGCAGATCATATAGTTAGGCGTAGGGATACATAATTTGGTCTGGTAACTTTTCAAAGCTTTTAGCTGTCAGTTTGCACCAAAGAAGCCATGGGGCTACTGTACGTTAGGTTAAGTTGGGGCTGTGTAGTAGCTACACCCAATGTCGTTGTTGAGGGAACTGCAGGTCTTATCTTCGCTACCTTTCAGTTAACTGTCGCCAAATTTCCTCACTCTTAGTTATGTCGGAACGTGGTGTGTTGGAGTAAAGATCTACACTGGCAACCTAAACTAACGAGCATTGCGAAATCAGTCTTATATTTAAGGATAGATTGATTACACAGAAACTAGATAATGACAACGATATTTCCCTAAAGTAACCATGTAGTTGCCTCAGCGATGATATCCAGTGAATCAACAGCCTGTACTAATTTAAATAAATAATAAAATGTCTTTAGGATAAGGAAAAACCGCTAAGAGTAAATGGATCGGTATTTGCCCGGAACTAAAAATCACTTGATAAAACAAACGCCCGATATTTTTATTTATTGTGTGTATTTATATTCACTTTTGAACACCCTGATTAAATCAACACACGACTTACAGATTAGCCTAGTAGCTACTAAGAAAACACCACAGTAAGTCCCCCGTCCGACTATTTACCAATAATAAAGTTGCGACCACGCTTGGAATGGAAGTCCAAGACCACGAGATAATTTGGCACGTTCGCTACTGACTGTGGTAATGTGTTTGATTCATGTCAGTGAAATCGGCCAGGATTTTAACCCCGGACCATTACAAAAGGTCGCAAAAGTGTACTGATATTATAACATTTTAGATCGATAAGCCACCATTGTGGATAGATGGATTCTTCTTTTGAAAGAATATTATGGTATAATAAATTGTTTTTTGTACAGGAAATACATTTTAAAATATTTAACATTGTTTTGGCAATTGCAGCCTATTGAGCTTAGCAAACAAATAATTATATTGGTTTACATATAAATGTAAAATTGATTAAACATTTTACGTGTAGCCAATATTATCCATTTTTATGTAAATTGAATAAAATGACATAACTCTTCAGTTTTATACACCACAACTCACAATATTTCTGTGCTCTTCAAGTTTGGGCAGTGTATAGATTGAGCTAGTGATGGGCAGAATCGGATAAATAGAATAGCTTCATTCGATTCTTTCAAAATCATTTGAATTAAAAAAAATCATTCGAATGAGAAAAACATTCGAATGAAAACATAGCTGACTTGACGCGAGCTGGCCGATTCATTTTCTTACCCTACACTTGCCAGAAGTGCTGAGTAAAATCGACCTTATGATTATGAATGTTTCCAGGCTATCTCTATACAGGTCTTAATTTATATTAGGTTCATATTCAATAAATAGTCCCCATTGCTACACAATAATCGACCTTACGCATTCGAATGATTCTAAGGTTAATTTAATACAAAGTTTAAGTGGTTGTAAAGTTTACAATCGAATAACAGCCAAAAATAATTCGAATGCAAATTACAAAATGATTCGATTATTTTGCTACATTACTACGTGGATTGTTCTTTTACATTTCCTTAAAATTTTACCTTCCTAACTAATTAATCGCATATAGCACGAATGGTTAGAGAGATATTTTTTTTAACGTTGACTTTAATTTATTAAGTAGATAAGTATATACTTTTTATGTATTTAATAAAACACTGCCTGGCCGTAATATTCAGATTGTATTATAATTTTATTCAGTGAAATAATTTTACGATTGTAAGCTTATATATTTTGGTTATGTTTAGGGAATATTAAAGGGTAAATTATTTCAACTCTTTTAAACACAAAGGGAAACGTATGTTCCTTATTTAATTATTAATCGTACGCGATAGTTTTTATATTAATTGTGAGCTAATTATTTGAGAAATGCGTTGATAAGATGCAAAGGTATGCGTGTTGGGAGATTCGACAGCAGGGTAAAGAAAATAGTAGCACAAAGCAAAACGAGCACTTTTAGAAGTAGTAAATATCCGATTATTACCGACTCTTTACTACTTCTCAAAATCATTAGAATGATTCATTCGATTTTTTCAAAGAATCGAATGATTATTCGATTCTTAAAATCATTCGATTATGCCCATCACTAGATTGAGCTACTAGCTATGCAATTTCAAAACACTACCACACATAAATGGAAAGTGCTATTGGGCCGTAGTTTTTTTTTTTTTTAATAAATTGAAAATATTTTTAGAATATATTTCACTTAATATATCCATGTAAATTTAAAAAATAAAAAGTTTATAGCAAGACAACTTTTTCTTGTTTTACTTTAAATATTTCAAGATGTATATAATATAAATTGTTTTTAATCTCGTGTAAAAGATATCCATTTCAGATTTTGCAGGTGTTGTTCATGACTATTATTACAGCCACCATTTAATTATTGGCTTTCCACCCAATTTTATGCAGCGCTATGACGTGATATATTTGTAAGCTCGTGAAACTGATACACAATGATAATATCCATATATTGTATAGCAAATAAATGGTTTGAAAATTATGTGGTGGTTTATATTTCTAGATACATCAGTGAATTAAAAATAATAGAGCATGTTAATTTCATAGAAATGGGCAGCACTTATGGAGAAAACGATGGGCCAGAAAGAGATTGCAATGTGTCCATTAGAGTCTGTGTTGCTAATTAAGAGTGGAACGGCATATCGGTTTATAAAAAGTTTTAATCAAATGTACTGTCGACATATATTAGCTGATCACAATCAAATTTGGAATATTTCAGAATATTTGATTACTTTTACCTAATTATATATACCACGTACATCCTATTTGAGCTCAAAAAATTCAACAACGTTTCTATGAGGCTTATTTAATGTAAAAATAATTATTATAATATTAAAGATCATATATATATTAGGACGCAGTTTTGCGGTTTTGTTATGGTGAAACAAAACGGTATCAATTCATGTATGTGAGAGAGAAAAAGTGTCTGTGCTCCTCTTACACTAAGGTGAATGTAATATAATATACCAGAGCCTGTAAAGTATTGTTTCACAATATTATGTATCTGTCAGGCAAGCTGCTGAGATTTGACTTGCTTTTATCTTGATTTTTTTTTATCTGGCCTTCACTTTCAATGAGTAGCTATTGTAATGTATAAAACCTACTGTCTTTTGCATCTAGAAGTAAGTTGTGCTGTAGAGGCTGTGGGAATAACATAGTAATAATAGGACAAAACAAATTGAGTCATGGCGACTGAATTGAAGGACGTTGTGTTTTACAATGGCCTTAAGATGCCAATTGTTGGATTCGGAACATGGCAGGTAGGAAGGGATTTGGTCATTTTTAAAGTGATACCAAACATTCACAAATTGTTATACCTTTATGACAATGGATGACAGAAAATCATTAGTATTTTGGAATAACTATTGAAATTTTGTAGTATTTTAGAAGAGCTATTAAATTTTCAATAGTTAAAAACAATCTACTGGTATTTTCAATAGTAAATTAATAATTTTAATAGTTTTATGGCTGAGATGATTAGTATTTTAAGTTACTGCTATGCAGGGGTGGATCCAGATCATAATTATAAATGACATAGCTACTTACAATGTTAGATTTCTGTTTAAAACCATTTAATAAGTTTCTCATTCATATTCTATCTTATGTCTGTTAAACTGTGGTATTTGTAGTAGCCCTCCTTCAACAATTTTTGAAAAATTGTTCACTATAGAAGCTATAAGTAATCTTCGCCTTGATTATTTCTAAAAAAATAAAATTTATTTTTAAGCCATTTAAATTGTTCCTCACCTAGGAATTTTTGAAATTTGAATGCCCCTCATTCTTTGAAGTGATCTTCCACCGACAAATTATGGAATATTGAATTATTTCAGAAACTAGACTATTTGGAGTGGTCCTCACCTGAAAATATTTCACAATGACATGCATCTAGAAGCTATTTGGATGACCTTAGAAGCTATTTAGAGATTCCCTCCTCTGACTTTTTTTTTTGCCGGTTATATACCCCTAGTCCAGTAGTTATTTTAAGCGGTCCTCTCCAGCAAATTTTTGACAAAAAAAATGCATCTAAAAATCATTTGGAATTTTATTTAAGGCCATCTTTCAGCTTCATATTCGATAATATCAGAGGATTTGAAATATATATATATAGGTGGGGATGGGGGGTAATTTATTCCAAGGAGGGGCAAATTATTTCCAGAGGGGCAGAGTCCCCCCACAGTTCCGCCGCTCTTACTGTCCACACATATTCTATATTCGGTATTCGTGGATGAACTGCCCTCAGGTGAATATTAGTTTTCTTTGATGTGTGGTAGTCTACCATCTCTATGAGGAACAATGTTCATTACACGCTATGCACAACAAATACTTGTAGATGAAA
The DNA here is from genome assembly GCA_902151425.1 of Timema shepardi. Classification (NCBI taxonomy): domain Eukaryota; kingdom Metazoa; phylum Arthropoda; class Insecta; order Phasmatodea; family Timematidae; genus Timema; species Timema shepardi. Next base: position 250,205 of record CABFVX010000590.1, on the reverse strand, counting down.
ACCAATATTTTTTCCACATTTGCGTAAGTCATATCGAATTGATTAAACGTGGACGAATAATGCACGTGTGGACCCGGCTTAAGAGGTGTTGCGCGTAAAAAGATAAGAAATTATATAATTTATCTGTGTTATATTTTCTTTCTAAAATTTAAACTTTCATTCTGTTCTTTGTATTAATTTTCTAACTTTCACAGGGGGGTCAACTGACCCTTTGACCCTTCCGCTCTCCCGAATTCACGCTTGCTGTTATGTATTAAGTTATGTGAATCAGCCTTGAGCTGTACATGTTTGTATTATTAGTTATGTTTGTGGCTAGTATTTTTTTAAATTTAACACTGCATCTTACTACCCGTTCGGGTTATAGGCTTAAGTAGTAATTACGCTAATGGATTAGTAATTGGTAAGGTTGAATTTAGAGGAAGTGAACCCGCATCTGCATGGAAGGAGAGTGGAAAACTGTTTAGGGAAAACTACCTCAGTTCACCCGACCGAGATTTGAACCTTGATCTCTTCATTGCTGGCAGTCTAGCTCAACACGAAACTAGCCCGTTAGACAATTACGCCACCGAGGTGGGTGTGTTTCTAGTAACGTAATCTGTAATGCGCTTGTGTTTACGCTCATATTCAAAATATGGTAGTCAAGCCGAATCGCGCAAACTACTTCGTCTTGTATACATACCCTATATGGTCTACGTTAGCTAATAGCTGTGCACTTTATTTTAACAAGCTAACTCATCTTTCCGCCCTTAAGGTTGGGTGGAAGGGAAGGGTAGTTAGTGGCAGTATTTTTGCAGTTTTTATATCAAAACAACTTTTTGGTCAAAAGAAATAAAATAATCCATTAGAAACATAGAAATTAGTTTTCTTTACATGTTGACTTCAATAGTTGTTGAATATCTGTCAAGGATGTCTTGGAATTACCCCACAACTTTTTATCTTAATTAAAAAAGTTTCTGCTCTAATGCCGCTATGCTCATGACAGATACTCAACAACTGTTGATATTACCATGTGAAGAAAATTAAAATATGTGTTTGCTACCGCAGCGATATTTTATTTGTTTTGGCCAAAATAAATTTTGCTATAAAAACTGCCAAAGCACTCTCCTTAACTCCCGTTCCGTACACCCCCAACTTAATTCGAGCCGTCAATAGAATGTAATAATAAATTAATATATAATGATTTCGTTTCTAAAGTTGTTTTGCCTGAGACCTGTGTACCCTCCTAAGTTTTGACTTATCCTTTTTTAATCACCCTGTATTTAGGGACAGTCATCAGAAATCCTGTTTTTGAAAACTTTTCCGCACTAGTGGACCTGTAGAATAAACGTAAAGCTAGTATAATCTGGTTTGAAAATGAGAGAGAGAGAGATCAGGGTTTGAATCCAGGATTATGTTGGAGTTAATTTTCTTCATAAATTCCTTCCTAATCTATATCCACACAAATGTGGTTAAATTTATAGTAAAACCTACTATCCTCATTCCTATCCTATGAATGTAAGCAAATGTGAATAGTCCGAAACGGTAGTAAGATATAGTGCAAACAATATTCTGAGTTTGACGCGAAATAAAATCTAATATTAATGTAGTTAGAAAAAACTTATTCAAACAATATTTTTGTTATTTTTATTAATTCAGGCTACACCCGAAGAAATTGAAACATCTTTGGATGCTGCTTTGAAAGCAGGTTACAGACACATCGACACTGCATTCGCTTACAAAAACGAAGACGCAATCGGACGTGTTTTGAAAAGATGGTTTGACTCCGGTAAAATCCAAAGAAAAGACCTCTTTATCGTCACAAAGGTATTAGTTATATATATACATTTCCTAATTCATATGATAAATAAATTGTGTGAACATGTGTTGTAACGTGTCAAATACTTTCATACTCTACACTCAATGAAGCCTTATAATAGGTTTACAACTATTACTACCAGTTCTAATAATGTGTGGGAGATATAGACTCACTGCGACATCACAATTCTCTTCAAAAATTCCCTAGCTAACGAGGCAACTCGGCTTTAAAGACCAACATACAGACAGCTAAGACCTGGGCCAGACGACAAGTAAATAAGAGAGGCGTCATTCGGGGTGCTCCCAACAACCGTCGTTGAACGCTAGGGGTCGGGTGGCGGGATTCGTGAAAATTACCAACCCTATTCGCACTTGGAGGCCAAATTTTACTAGTGCCACTGGTATACAAAGGCCTGTCCTTGGTTCACGTATATCTATTATATTGTAACCACTCGTCGGAGGAACTGCTGGACGATATTTACGAGCATCTGCTAAGACTATATATTGAAGACCATGATGGTTGAGGGCGTCTGTGTCACCTCCTCGCCACAGAGCAAGCTACGGCGGATACTATAAGTATTGAGGGATGTTGTAATCTTTATTGAGCTTTGAGATATTATTATTCTATTTCTATATGACGTAATTTTTGTATGTGCGTAATACTGACTTGTTTCCCTATGCCTTTAAGGCATAGTTTATTATGGTGAGCTTTGAGAGTACATATTAATTTAATTTAATTTGTATGGTTATTTTATTTTGTAAACATCAATATGTAAAAGAAACACGTAGAACACAGAAAACACCAGCCTCGAAGGGCTCTCAAATTCGAGCATTACTTAGAATAGCAAATAAAAAACATAAACGGTGGCATTTGGCGCCCTGGCGGGCCGATAAGTTACACTTTGTACGGATAAGAGCGGGATTTTTTTTTTAAACCCACCCTAACATTCATACTGGATCCAACTTGACCCTAAAAGAGAAAACCAACATTGTACTGGTACAACTCAAAAGAGCAATGGTGGAGAAACCATAGGGGAGGGGGGGGGGAATGATAATAAAGAGATGTGTATAAAAACTGAAAGTTTGCACGAGCTAGAATGAGCGAGCTGCCGGAGCCGGTTGGAGTGTATAATAGTAGGTACACCACCAGGGCTTCGATGACAGAAAGTACATATCTCACCACTATAAAGCACTATTATAATGTTGTGACTGAATGGCTAGGGGTTAACAATGTCTTCTATTTATCCTTTCCTTACTGTGGTTTAGGGGTCATAGCCCCTGGCTATAGATCAAGTGGCCCAGAATTTTTCTGTGAAGCAGTGGGTCTGTAACGGGATCAAACTCCACCTCGTTAAGACAAATGAGGGGCTAAGTGAATAAATAACCAACAGCTCCGATTTCTAGAACCAAGATTAACGGCCCAAAGGTTCGTTGCGCTGACCACATTACACTCTATCAGCAAATGTTGACAGTATCATCGACAATGGGGGCAGCCCCTCGGTCAGTATAGCTCAATTACGGGAACATGCCAGGGAGTTTCCTTATTTTTTGTTGGAAGGTGAGAGAAATAGGAAATAAAAATAGTTAGTGAACTTCACAGAAACATTTAATAGCGTTTGTAAAACAATGACGTTACTTGTGGAGATTATTTGTAAAAATTAAAAACCCTCAATTGTATTCAATAATCTGATGACTTCATGGTTTGTGTGTGAAGTTTGTTTGAGAATTTTCAGTTGTATTATTTTTTCCAGAAGATAAATCACAAACTGTGTTTTATTCTTAAGCTTCCAGGAACAGGAAACCACGCAGAAAGCGTCGAGAAATATATTAAACTATCGTTGTCAGCTCTTCAGATGGACTACGTCGATCTCTATCTGATTCATAGCGCTGTGGGGAAGAAAGATTCTGACCGCGGCCCGGCAGGATCTGATCATCAGGCCGAACTGGACATGAACACAGATCACGTCAGCGTGTGGAAGGTGAATCTTGCTCTAATATCGCTCTTAAAGTACCAGTTAATATCTGACAGGAAAAAACAAAAATACCCGGCTACAAAACTTTTATCTTGAGCTTAGTGTTTTGGATTAGCTTCACAACAAGAATGAAAAATGTCATGCTGGATAAATTGGGTTTACCCCTTTCACAGAGTTTTTGTTTCTATACAATGTGCCTTACTACTCACCTGGTCTAGGCAAATTTGAAATGGGTTGATGAAGTAGTAAGGAAATTTAGTGCCATTAACGTGGATGGAGAGTGAGCACCCATTTATGATAATACGCCCTGGTTACAACAAGCCGGGATTCAAATCCACACCTATTGAACATTGGAAAAACAGATACGTTACGTTTAGTAGGCGTGCCTACCAATAAGTGTATTTACTAGTTCGAGTTGATGGCCGGGAAGTTGGTTTGTAGGGTGTGTGTTTATATTATCTTTTGCTTCATGCTAAACACTTCTAATGCATTTGTTTTTTCTTTTATAAAATAATCAGCTTGCTTAGCTGCGTAAAGAATATTGTATTCTACTTTTTTTGTGTATGTGAAATAAGTATCGACAGGAAAAGACAAGTTTTCATTTCTAAGTGACAAACTGTGATATTTTTTACAGGCAATGGAGGCCCAGGTGGATGCGGGCAGGGCGAAGGCCATCGGTCTGTCCAACTTCAACGCTCGCCAGATCAAACGTATCTGGAGCTCTGCACGTATCAAGCCCGCCAACCTTCAGGTGGAGTTGAACGTGTACTTCCAACAGAGGGAGTTGACGGCGTTCTGCAAAGCCCTCGACATCACAGTGTGCGCTTACGCTCCTCTAGGAAATCCTGACTTTGCCAAGAGGATCTCAGGAAAATCTGAGTACGCATTGGACAGTAACGTTTTTAAAGAGGACACATTTTGAGATCAATAATGTGCCTACAATTTAGAACAAAAAACTATAACTTTAATACATTGTTTCTAATGAACAGACAGCCCCTAAAATATTTAAAATTAAAAACTATGTTATATATATGGTACGTTAAGTCTTATAGCCCCCTATTTATTCAGTGAATCACGAACAAAATATGTTAAACACTTTAATACACTCGGTAGCATGTCTGCCTATCAAGCTAAGGGTTCAGGGTTCAAATTCCATAACAGCCTAAGCGTTTATCTTTGGTAGAGTTGGTGCTACCCATTTCTCATTTATGAATTAATACATAGGTTATAGGTGAATTTTTGATATTAGAGTTAATTTTATTTTTAAGTCGTGTTCTGACTTTGAATATTTGTTCTCGAAGTAAATTTCAATACCCCTAGTGACATATATACAAATATAATCTAAATTAATACAAACAAATATAAGAAAAGGGACTAAAACTATCTTGCTAATCACAGAAAAAGAAATGTTTTTCTAGGGAAGGGTTGCCAATATTGCATCATTAGCTTAATGGGATTACTTTCATTTCTCACGAAGTATTAATATTGTAGTATCTTAGGTTGTAAAGTTGTGTAGACTATTTACACAGGGCCACCCATAGAGGTGCGCAAATGATGTGGCCACACCGGGCTGGGGATGTGGTATCGAAAGAAAAGTATCGATATTGTACTCATTAAAGGTACCGGAAGAAAAATATCTATACCTTACTAGTATCGAAATAAAAGTATCGATAACAGTAAGTATCGGTATTGACATCTTAATCAGGAATTTTTTTAATTTAATAATAATTTCAACTCTTGCATCAAAATTTCATTTTCATTTTTAGTTAAACACTAAAATTATAATGATTTTTTAATAATTTAAAACAAATTTTACAAGATACTTTTTCGCTATTCATCTTCTTAAAAAAAATCCATAATCCCAATCTGGGAGGTGCAATATTTGAACTACATTCGTCATTTATACACTCTACCAAGATAAATTATTAACTATTGACAAACAATAGAATAATGGACGCCCTGTCCTGCTTCATCTGCTTAAACATAGACTTTTCTGCTTCGTCTGCTTAGAGAACCCTTTAGTTAATCAAATTTATTGAGTTCTACAAGAGCTTATTTTTTTTAGTTTGTGATAACCTTGCTTATTGATAGAGGAAGAGGTAATAGACTAGTCCCCTCGTCACTCGTCCCGTCAAGCATCAGGCTGTATTGATAAACAAAGATGAAAGAACAGCTATGAATTATGAGGAGCTAAAATAATTGAATGCTAGTGTTGTTTCTTGCTTGTCATGCAGAAAAAGAATGAGAATTATGAAACAGTGTAATTTGTTCTTCCTCCACAGTAGCCTATATCTAGTAAATATTTAATCCCAGCACGAGTGAAGATAGCAAAAAAAGTTGTTTCTCTGGATAACGATTCGATACCGGAGTATAAGTACTAATATCAGTAAAAGTATCGGGTACAATACTAGTATCAAAAGGAAAATATCGATATTAGTAAAGTATCAATACTTTTATCATAAATATACACAGGGCCTTAAGCTTTTCTAGGAGACAGATGGGAAAAACAAATTAGGGTAGAGAATTTTTCCTTACCCGCTCGTAAAGTAGGCTCCATTTATGGGAGATCTAGTAAATTGTCAGAGTTTAAAAACAAATAAGCACATAATCATTTAGTTTGGTTTAATGAACGAGTGAAGCATTTTTCTATTTTTAACTCCACTGATTTGCATGTGTTTGTCTATGGGGGATGGAGCGAAGAATAGATTCTCGGGGGCGGTAAAGTCAAAACAAAATTACAATATAGAAATGGCATTGCTGACATTGCGTGTTGTATAAAGAGAGTTTTCTAGAAGACGTGTTTCATTGAGGGTTGAGACTACCATAAACAGATCTATTCAAAATGTGATGGAGTAAAGCTCAGCGTCAAGATATTTATATAGCACAATAAATTGATCAAAGATGAATGTATTTATCAATTTCTTTGTATTATAGCATCAGTTTTCCTATAAATACAGCAAAGAATCTTATTTTTATATTTTGTATTTTTTAAATATAATTTGCCGTTATATTAGGTTTGATCAAATTAAAATTAAATGTGATAAAAGATTACTAACTTTATAGTAATGTTTGCCTCTTTTAAATATGTTCTAGCTAATAGTCAAGAGTATTAGAAACGTTACAATAATGGCCACAGTTTTATTTAACAGTCAGGAATATCCGAAGCAGCACAGTAATAACAACTTTTCCCTGCTAATTTTAAAACTATATATAATGATAATACTAATTAATTTGGCTCTAACCTGCCTCAGTGGTTGCATGTTTCAAGGCGTCACTCTTGCATTCTTCTGTATTACCGATGATAGGGGGACCGGAGCTAGAATTCAGGTGTACAAAGGACGAAATAATTTATTTATTTTTGTCCTCAGCTTGAAATTCTCCAGTCCTATGGAAGATCCAGTCGTAGGAAAGATCGCCAAGAAACACAACAAGACTCCAGCCCAAGTTCTTCTCAGGTGGATCATACAGAGAGGAATAGTTGTTATTCCTAAGAGTAAGACTCCCAGCAGGATCAAGGCGAACTTTGAAGTACGTACAGAGCAATGCCTCCTAAAATATCCTTGAAAATATGCTGCTCTTGTTAGATTCTTTTAAAGTGATTCGTTTCTTTTTAACATTTATTTAGTGTATTAATCGCTAAACAAACACAAACTATCTTCTTATACAGAGTGGCCCATGGAAAAGCAGCCCGCCTCCTATATCCAACCACTCTGAAATGGAGGAGGTCAATCCCCTTCCACCCATATTGTGACATGAAGAATGAGCAAGTGAACTGCTTGTCTAAGTCTTTATCGACTCATTCTTCATGTCGCAATATGGGTGGAAGGTGATTGACCTCCAATTCATAGTGACTGGATATAGGAGGTGGACTACTTTTCCGTGGGCCACCCTGTATAAGGTATTCCAAATTATGTACATTTTCTCTCCATAGCGTGCTTATTTATAATCAAAAATAGTCCCATATGAAGCACCATAAATAAAGCCTAGTGTTTAGTTTGCGAGTTAGGTTAGACAGAACAACATGTGTGAATGTATAATATTGTGACTCGTGATTAAGTTTATTTCAATGGGGACACTTACAATAACACGTGTACGCAAATATTTCTAAGCATATTGATGCTCTCGTAGTGAAATTGCACACTTCTAGTACAACAGTTGTGGCCTGTATTATAATGAAAATTATGACGTACTGTCACCCCTCTCTAAATGCACTGTGACCATTTTGAACTCCTACCAAGTGTGGACAGCACTCTCTTGTAAGGACATGAAGAATACTTGTGTGTGTGTGTGTGTGTGTGTGTGTGTGGATGCTGTGACTTTCATTACCTTGCCTGGACGCAATGGAGTGTATACTTTCCCCAGTTCATATTGCTACATATTTATATAAGCGTCAGACGATGTTCGTTGTAAATATTTGGTTTATTTCATGGGGGAATAGCAAAAATTTGTATTAACTTACTTAACACTTTTCTTAATCGCTTTTTTTTTCATTAAATAAATTATTTAAATTTTTATGTTCGAATTTTATTTGCCAGATGTTGTAACGTTTATAATAGATATCGTATAGACCCTATTAAAGTTTATTCGCCATCATTAGGGTGACATTTGTTATCATGATTGAATCGGGTCCAAGTTTGTTATTCTGTCTTTATAATGATTAAAAAAGGGGTGATATCTTATTTTAGAAATTAAAAGTCCTGGTATTTTATAGTTTTTTTTATTATAAGTATATAAACAGTTTTTTCTCGATATTTCACACGTTATTGACTTTAATATATAATGCCTGACTATTGTATCATATACACGACAATTCCCGAGATGCGAGATTTATATTCCGGTAAAAACACGGATTAGTGCTGTTGTACACGTATCGATATTATCGGTGTCGGTACCGGTGCCAATATCGTTGTTAGCACCGATATCGGCGTGGGTTGTTGCACACACACACACACACACACACACACACACACACACACACACACACACACACACACACACAC
>CABFVX010000590.1:167464-234388 GCA_902151425.1 Timema shepardi | reverse complement strand
TAGCCTACGCATGACGTCTCCACAAATAAATAACAAAACTTATTACGGAATCCTCCAAAAGTAGATGACATACTAACTTCAAAATCCCGATAAATAAACTTAGAAATCCATTCATTAAAGTTAAGGATAATTCCTAACTTTATTATTAAACTTTCCTGGCCTAAATATTATTAACACTCTGCCAACATTCAATAACTATGAAACATAACTCCTAAGCTAGATACATAAAGTTAAATATATAAGAATAGCTATCAACGTCACGCATTCTAACAACTGAATAGTTAGGACCTAATATTATAAAATAACTTCCCAATATGGATACTAAGTCATCAAGCGTTGAAACACAATTCTTAAAGTTAAATAATTAAATCAAAGTTGATACGCACAATTTAACTAACATTAGAAAAAATTCAAAACTAACATTAGAAAAAAACTTCCCCACATTACTTTTGTATTTTAAGTAAAGTCCTATCTCCCTACAATCCACGTGTAACATAAGTGAAGTTAAACTCAATGTTTAGTAAAACGAACGAAGATTCATATAAGATATCAAAAACAATATTTACACGTAAAACGATCAAAAGGGAATTTAGAAAGATTACAATATTTATATTTGTGCCGAAATAGAATTTCTCCTTACATTGTATAAGTATGTCCTTGAAGCCTACGCTTCATCTAATGTCCGAGCCTAATCCAAGAGTGGTCTCTTTCTTGATGAACGGTCTTTTATATGGTGCAAAACTCATCGAACACTCGAGACGGCATTACACAAGGGTGGGGGATCACTGAGTTCAAACACACGGAAAGGGGGAAGTGCGCAGTACTAGAACTTTTAGAAGCTTCGGATGCCTTCTGGCAAGGCCTCGGATTTTCTACCCTTTTCTACATGTCGATGTTGTTATTGCGACGGGTGGTGGTGTCTAGTGGCAAGATGCGGCACTAGACTTAGCTTTCTCAGATGTTTCCATGTTGTTATTGTGTGTGGACGTGTCGTTCTTTTCCGCGCGCTCGTCCGGTAGGTGAAATTGGGTAAGTGATGTTTTGATTGACTAACCCAATTTAGGATACCTTGTAGCAATAATTGCTACAAGACTATGAGTATCCAATATTTTCAATTTCGAATCAAATAATACTTGTTGCTTACTAACTCAAAGAGATTTATAATAAAATATTTTTATATCAAATTAAAATTGATTATTTCATTATGTAAATGTTTAGAATTTAATTCAAATAGCCTATAGTATTTAATAGTGGAAGATTTTCGAATCAAATCCCATTCAAATAATATAAGTATTTTTTTTCCAATATTAGAAAATGTGTTATTTATACTTATCGATTATTTTAAGTCCTAAGTTGGAGGTATAGTAATAGTCATTGTTTAAAATATCAATACTATTACACGCTCCAAATCAAAACGCTCAGTTAATTTATGAAATAACTAGGTATAACATATGAAATAATTAAATACTCACTTTAATATTAATATACATGAGACATCTATCTATTTATTTTTAAACTCATATAGGTAATTAAATCCCAGATGCTTCTCTTAAAGATATTTGTGATAGGATTGGAAAGGTTATGGATGTATTTATTAAAGTGCAAGATTTGAACAGTTTTTAATTATTTTTTTCCAGATAATTTGTGAAATAACTTAATATATTTATTGTAAAGCTTCTAAAATAAAGAGTGTTTGATAAATAAACAACTATTATACAAATGTTGAACGCAAGTATAACAATATGAAGTCATATTATATATTCAACTTTATTGATAAACTGTATTCTTAAATAATTAAGTTTGTTTTGTTGTATAATTATTAGTATGGTTCATTATAAGCAAATTCTGGGTGATTCATTGTCCTGAAAAGAGAACAATAAGGTTTATATAATAACTATATAAATGGACAAAATAAATTAAAACTTATTAATAAAGTATGCATTTACTATGCCACTTGTTTTTAAAGAAATCTTAAAATAAGTGATAGTAATTTAAAACTTTCATTTGTATTAAATAAGTTGACGTCTCAAAAATTTGTTGTTCTTTTTTATTCTTAAAATGTAGTGAAAATGGTGTTAAATGCTTGCATAATTGTGGAACGATTTTAAAGTGGTGTTCGCATAGTTTTTACCCTATTTAAAATGCTGTACTGTAATTTTTTTAAGTACTTTTATAAATGTGTACACAAAACTAGTTTTAACTAAGTTAAGTTCTAAGCAAAATTATAGACAAGTTTAAATACTTACCATTTAAAACTAAATACGCGACTACTTGGTCCTTTATCCAGTTTGTAAAGTTCATCCATATCACTTTCATCAAGTTCAAAGTCAAAAACCTATGAAATATAAAACAAACATTATTTATATATGCATTTATTTGTAGAGCTGTAACAAAACTGTCAACTAATTCAATGGCATTTATAATAAATGTTTTGGTTAGTGTTAAAATAAATAAGTACAAAATATTATCATCATCATACTCATCAACTGTTTTCAGCCTGTGTCAGTTTAGTAAAATGTCTCCATCTTCCTCTTTCCTTCCGCCACTCTTCCTCCTTTAATTGTATCCATTCTTATCCTTTCCCTGGGATCCTCTCCTTCTCCATCCTCATTACATAACCCTCCCATCTCAGTCTTACTTCCTCTAGTATCTCATGTACTCCCTGTACCCTCACTCCTTCCCAGATAACTTCATTCTTATCTTATTTTTCCTCGTAGCAGCTAACATTCTCCTCACAAACTTTATTCATATGGCCTCCACTTTCCTAGTATATCTTACATTCAATGTAAATGTCCATGTCGTGTACAACACTTCCTTACACATTAAGAGCATTTTTCTTCTCCATAGCAGGTATCTTACACACCTACAGAATAACACTCTACCTGCTGTCCTCTTCTAATTAGATCCTCTCTACTTACTTCTTTCGCGGTGACTACGTTTCCAAGAAAATTTACATTCTCTACTTTTCTCAGCTCTACTTTATCCAACTTTATAACTATAATAGGCCTTAACCTCTTCCTTGTCATTACCATCACTTTACACTTTGCCGTGCTAAATTTAATTCCACACTCTTTCCCTTCCTTGTTCTCTTCCTATATCTGTTCCTGTACTTCCTCTTCCTTCTCCCCTAATTCCATCAAATCATCAGCAAACATCATGGCTTTCATTATTTCATCCCTGAATTTTCCTAACCCTTTATTCATGACCATTTCCATTACCATTACAAATTGTAGTGGTGATAGGGGACTCCCTATCTTCACTTAATTTTTTATTTGGTACCCCGTCCTCCCACTCGCTGTCTTGACACAACAAACCAAAGTATATACTAATAATAATAATAATTGTAATTATACGGTAACTAAATATGAGTAGATAATAACTATTAAAATAGTCTGAGACGAAGAATAGCTATTTGGTATATGTATTTATACCGGTCTACCGACCTCCACCTGTGTATCCAGTACTGAAAAAGCTACTGCTCTTTTCTTGTCTCTCTGAGTAGCCTTTTATGACAATTTAGCAGATACTACTTAGAATGTATTCTAGTTTCCCCAGCCACAGGGTATAAATTAACTATGTTTAATGTATTCTATTTATTTCTAAGAAATGTATGTGTAAAAACTCGTATGGACAGAGTTAGTAATGAATGGGGGCTATAGGAGTGCGGTTTGAAAGATAATCCGTTAAGTCGCTGTGAAAGAAGCGTCTTACGTTGGTTTGGGCGTGTTGAGAGGATTAGTGTGGATCAAGAGACGAAGCAAATATATGAAGGTAGAGTGTGTGGATCAAAAATAAGGGGTAGGCCATGTAAGACGTGGTTAGATGTTGTAGATAAATATGTGATAAATAGAAACATTAATGGGTTTTTTTAGAATAAAAGAGCATGGATGACTCAGTGTATGTATGTTGTTGAAGGGAAGGGAGTATGCAAGGATTGAGCTATAAGTACAGTTTCTTGCCTACCCTGTAAAGGATCGACGTGGATAGGTATGTATGTAACATATTTACCTGGAGGTTCTCCTTGATCCGGCTGGGCGTCTTACTCTTAGGAATAGCAACGATTCCTCTTTGTATGATCCACCTGATAAGAACTTGGGCGGGCGTCTTATTGTGTTTCTTAGCAATCTTCAATACCACTGGATCACTCAGAGGACTCGTTATCAAACTACGTAACAAAAACGATTTAAGGTAATTTAACTTTAATAAGAAAAACAGTGGCTGCTCATGAATTGTTACCAGGTATATCAATACGTGACGAGACTCTTCTAGTAAATTGCTTCCTCTCATTTACTATCAAAACTTTTATTTATAATTAATAAACACACATAAATGAGTTAGTAGTTTTGTTAACAGTAAACCGCACCCCCTAAATATTCTTATCGTTACTACTGTCTTAGTATTTCTCTTTGGAGTTCAAGTTGAAATATCTCCTATAATTTCTCCTTGGATTTGAAATGTATATTTTTGGTAATAAAATTAGGCGGAACACAAATGAATAGGTTATTATACTCAACAGTGCATTATTGCATTATATTAATATAGGATAACCACTGTTTACGCAGTTTGAGACATCAGTCTCCCAATATAGGTCAAAGTTAAAAAAATATGCCCTAATTATGTGATCGAGTGCTTAGAATTTTAAATTAAAATCACTTGAGCTGAGTTATTAAATGAAAACCTTTTGAGCAGCCCCATATTGAAACAAACTATGTATTTACGTCTTTTGGTATAGGTTCAAAGAATATCCTGGCCAAATCCCGTTAAAATTGTGCTACCCTTTTGGCAGCTATCACGGAACAAAGGGTTTTTGAGTGGCCACCAATTTGATATGGATATCCGGTTCTGAATACCATATACATGTGTCATTCTGCCTGGCTTTAAAGAATGTCCCTATCAAATTTCGTCAAAATTTCCACGCATTTGACAGTTATCGCGGAACAAACATTCGGCAGGACAGACATAAATATTAAATTCAAACTAGTAAAGTTAAAAGAGGACCTCGCTACTCTCGGCCAATAGATAAACATTATTATGTGTATTGTTGCTCGAACAAATAGTGTGTTTCGTCAAGACTGTCTTGACGCTGGCAACAATTCACGAACCACTACAGAAAAATAAAATCATAAATACCCCCCGTGATGTAAAGTTCCACCAAGGTTCTTTTTTTCTCTTAGCCCATGATCTGTCACTTAACAAAATTAACGCAAAGCTTCCTTTATTGAACTTTACTTGATAAAAGAAATATATTCCCCTTAAAGCATGTTTCGCACTATGGGGACACTCACGCTCACACTCTCGCCATGCTAACGCTCATGGAATTCCCCGAGGTATTCACACTGAGACGAGAAATATTTTCAAGATTCTTCATATCAGAAGCAGGCTCCGATCCCTGGCAACACAATATGATTCAAATTTGTAAGTTTATAATTATTGTATTTTTTAAGATAGTAAAATAAACGTTGAAACTTAACCGTTTTGTTTAAAGTCTGTCCTATTTCCTTCCATACCTCCCCCCCCGCCCCCCCCCCATATAACTGCTATAAAATTTGTTTGCCAAGTTGTATGTTTAAGGTTTGGTTACGCGCAAGCTCTATCAATTTTTCATCCATGGGGTCCATGTTTGTTCGACGGGTTGAAAACAAACTGGAGCTTGGGACTATACTGCGCATGTCATGTTTATACTAGCGCTCCATTCGGGCTAGATCAAAATATTCTCTACAAGCATCGTGGTGGTCATTATGAGTACACATGAGCGTGACATTCCCTATAGTGTAAACACTCACCTTGTAAAGCCTGAGTCATCCAAGTTATTCAGAACAGTCTACAATGAGTGTACACACATGTTTTGAAATTCAGCTTCAGTTGTCTATAGTTACATACCAGTAAATTACATTTAGTAAAATATCAGTAAGCAGGACACATTTTTACAGATATGCATAAGTGCGAAACGAGGACATGGAGGTTTGATTTTCTGAGAACCTCTGGATAGTGTTAAGAGGTTTTTGATGGTTAAAACAAGGACGTAGGACTTAGGTAGTTCTTTTCCAGGATGATGTGGAGTGGCTCAGTATTAGAGATGTATTCAATGACTGTTTTCCAGACTGACTGGGGTTATAACCTTTGTGGTATTTTACCAATTAACTATCTACATCACATTAGGTAATTTAGTCCATAAAAAATCCACCAACACAAAGAGTTTGATCATTTTAAACGCTACTACCCAACAATCCCCACCATTTTGTAGGCTATCCTGACAGATTGACATATAGATCATGGGTGCGGGCTGAGGGTAACGGGCAGTAACAAAACGATATAGCTTACGATTCATTTTGTCGCATTTTTTTAAATACTTCAGGTAACCCTGGAGATCCTATTGGAGCGTAAGCGCACACTGTGATGTCGAGGGCTTTGCAGAACGCCGTCAACTCCCTCTGTTGGAAGTACACGTTCAACTCCACCTGAAGGTTGGCGGGCTTGATACGTGCAGAGCTCCAGATGCGTTTGATCTGGCGAGCGTTGAAGTTGGACAGACCGATGGCCTTCGCCCTCCCTGCGTCCACCTGGGCTTCCATTCCCTGAAATGAATCGAAGATTAAGATTTAAATATAAATCTACATTACTCTTACCAACTCACTGAATGACTTAATTTATAGACTAGAAACTATATAATTTAATTCCAGTTAGAGTAAGGTGTGTTTTAATTTTATATTTGTGTCAGAGACACTTTTATTGGTGATTTGTACCATAATTACTAAATTAATGCAATTCAAGTTCTGCAAACAATAAACTTCAATGCATATACCAATATTTATTTTAAAAAAAATACAATTTATGAATTTTAAAATGCGTAGTGAAAAAGGTTATAGAATAACTAGATTTTGAAACTATTTCATTGAAACAATTTTTTTTGTTACAATTATAATACATTATACAAGTAGTATAGATAGTAACGATATGTGAAAAAAAATTCTAAATAAATTAATATTTTTATAAATTTTAATATATGAGTACTCCTACTTTCATTTGCAGTTTGATATTCTGAATAAATTGCATACCAAATATGAAGTACAATTCAAAAGCCGATAAATAGTTTGCTTTAAAAATACCTTTACTAACATTAAGCTATATTTTAAGTGCTTACTACTTATAAAAGGAGTTAACAAATGTAAAATTGCCATTGGCTACTGTTAATATTGAATAAAAACAAAACCCGAACCTTTAGCTGAGTGGCCTGATACCTTATATTTGCAATGTGTTTGTTGCTTACTAACAATAATGAGAGTGTTTGACTCCAATTTTGGATAGTAGTTTTGTAAATGTGATTTTAATCGTTATTTTCTCAACTCTCCACGCTAAGGTGGGTGCTGTTCCTCTCAGATTCTATCCTCATTCATACATATTTGATAATAAATAGCCTTTGTGTTGAACCTAGCATTAAAATCCCAATACATATATTCGTAAACAGCTGTACCTTCCATAGACTAACGTGGTCCGTTTTCATGTCCAGGAGGGGGTTCCCCTTCTCATCTAAGGGTCTGATTTCGTCCCCCCGCTCCTGTAATCCTATAGCCCCGTGGATAAGGTACAGGTCAACGTAGCTTAGTTGAAGAGCTTCCAAAGATCGCTTCAGATATTTCTCCACCCTCTCGAAACTGTTGCCTACGTGTGGGAGCTGCAGTCAATAAAACATGAGCACTTCAGACTTGTTATGAAACATTGTTTACATTTGAAGATCACGTCAGAAAGAAACTGACATCTTAATCAGTTTCTCACTTATGATTAACAATGATTCAGGGTATGGAAACAGCTTTGGTTCAGGGGAGAAGCTAGGGGTTGTTAATAAGTAAATAATACAAACCCGGTATTTATTTGTAATTGTAATTGTAATTGTAATTGTATGTCCTCGTCATCGGCAGTCTATTTCGAGAGTAGCGCCTTAGACCATGCGGCCGTGGAAGTGAGCAAAAAGAAAATTATGCGTATCTTTATCAACCAATATTAACGTATGGTTCTGAAACCAGCCTGTACATGGACAAGGATAAATTTAAATAGATTGCAGGCAGCAGATATGAGGTCTCTGAGAGGCATTGAGAATAGTGCACAAAGAGTGAGGATAAAGAACGAATAAGATTAGGGATAACTTAAAAGCTACACAATTAGAAGAGATGTTGAAGAGGAAAAGGTTGCAGGTTTGTGTTAAGGGCATGTGATAAGAATGGAGGAGGACAGGACAAAGTAAAATGAAGCATATGGAAGGAAGACCTATTTAGAGACCGTGGATGAGATGGATGGACCAAACACAGAAGGACAGGGAGGTTAAATGAGTGTACTGGAGACACGTGGTAGATGGAGAAGCTTGGAGCGAACGACAGGAATGGAAGAGGATGTATCAGATGACCCGCAGAGGTGGAAACGTCCAGTGATAATGACATTGAGCTTATTTTCATAATCGTTTTACGAAAGCCGTCAAAGTTTAGTGATTGAGTTGAAAGGGTAAGAAAACTTATCTGAACTTAATTAAAGAAATTATGTTATTTTTATTGTTATGGCTAGAACAGACAATTCTTTGAGGGATTCTGTTTGTGGTTTTTGGAACATCAGGGGTGTCAGTGTGTGGAGTATTTTTACCATGTAATGATACTGTTTTGGACCCCTCTCATATATTAAAAAGGTCATGGAAGAAGTGTATTTTTCGTTAAAGTGCGGTATGTAATGTTTCCTTTTAATACTACATCCATGGAAAAGCACGCATTTTCAGAAATAGTTTCAATACACTACGTTTTAAAAACTTTTTTCTTTAAAAAACCAACTCCGTAGTATTAGAAGATCATGTGAAATGCTGGCTCCTTTTATCTAATAGGAAGCTAGCCTTCACATCATCAGGTTACCAGGAGTTTTTCCATTAGATAGTTTTAACTCTGGTGACAAGGGGTCCAAGAGGCAAGGGGTAGGTCATATATAAGCAGCTTGTGCGTATGAATTCATCAGTCTTTTAATCCACAGTGCTGGTAATATATTAAAAGAACTTGGTAATATAACAGTACTAACCAAAATCTACACAGCACACAGTACTCAGAGCACGCAACGTGTGATATCACTGAAAAACAATCTGTGAATTGACATAAAATCTGTATCATTCAATGTAATATCTTCAGTATCGAAAGTATAATCATTTAATAAATCGTGTGCAACATTAAAAGTCTTTCTCATTTTATAAGAATAAGAATCGCAAATAATCAGATCACATGACCGCGTGCAAGTGCGCAGTAAGGCATGCACGTGACGTAAACATCGTAAAACCCAATATAGTTATAAATAGTGCTCAATAACAGGGCAATATTTCAATAAATATCACAGTATAATCGCATCATAATAATTAGTGCACAATCATGAGGCATTAAGTCTCCGTAGCATTTCAACCGTCAGGAAGATGTCAGCTTAAATATTAGATATGATTGGTCAGTCAAATGGCCACGATAGAGTTCACTTTGGTTTTGTTAAAATAATTAAAATAATAAATATACCTTAGTAACAATAAAGAGATCGTCTCTCTTTAGCTTTTTAGAGTCGAACCATTTTTTCAACACTTTCCCGATAGCGGCCTCATTTCCATAGAGAAAGGCTGTGTCGATATGTCTGTAGCCGGCCTCCAACGCTGCATTCAACGATGTTTCTATCTCTTCATTTGATGCCTTAAACAAGAGAGAGATGGATTATTACACTACCTTCTACATTTACTATCACCACATTAAGGTAGTTGAATGTATTGAAACAAGTAGGGAAAAAAACACATTTATCATGAAGTTAAAACTTTTCAAACACACAACTTTAGTGGGTATATGTACCAAGGTGTCAGACTCAGCTGGTCCAGTAAGCTGGTGAGGAAGAGATCGGTTCGAATTGGTATGGGCGCAATAATGAGTTATTTCCTCAATAGTTTCTCCTTCCTCTTTCACCGAGGTGAAGGTATATTTCTTTTACATTATACATTCATTATAGCTACTTCATTTACGTAAATATTCAGATAGCACGGACCAGGATCACGAGATAAAATGTTTGATATTGTTGCATTTACAAGAAAAGGTGGACCAAGACAGGCAATGACCGTTCGTTCTAACTAAAGTAACTATTTTTATTTGTCTGTTCAGATCTTAGTTGTAAGTCTATCGCTCGCCATAAAAATGATTGAGTATTCCTCATAAAAATTTATAAGTGTACCTTAAATAGAGTTACCGTATTTTAGTAAAGATAATCCAAGACACTATATGAAAATTAATTTCGATGTTTAAGTAATCCTACGATTTATACATTATACACTCTTTAATGATAAACAAAAGTTGGTATCAAGAAATAAAAGGAAATAATAGAGCAATAACTAACTAAACAAAATACCCAAAATATTTAAAAGTAGGTTGCGTTCACTCTGCAAAAAATATATTTTAGTAAAAGATTTTTTTTATCTTTAATAGTACTACAATTTTAAAATAGTAAGCTATTTTGTATCTCAAACAATTGCGGAGAAATTATCAAAATTAGACAATTTCCCTTATATAAAATACCCTTGAAGTCATTTTCACGAGAAAATGAGAATTTCCATCTTATATTACATTCACTAATTTCATTTACTTGAATGACAGCTCAAAACGTTACTATGAATAGTCCCTAGTGTATCCCTACACCAACAGCTGGCATCTGTCACTGTGGATAACTGTGATGAAAACATATGATAATATATGAATGTGATAGTTGACCACAGTAATTTAGGTCAATATTATTTATATATTTATTTTAGGTACGGCACAAACCTTATTTATCGTTTCATTCCACCTTAAAATTATTATTCACAGCACTTTCACACAACGTCTTACGAACAGAGCTTCAAAATGGTGACCGACTAATTTAAACCATGTGACTGAATATGGCGGAAACAAGTTCTTTATTTTATTCAGTTAATTATTTCAAAATACAACCAAATAATTATAAAATAAAGTATTATATATATTTAAAAAGAATACAAGTATTTTCTCTTTTCCAAGTAAAGACGATGCCTGTATTAAAATGTATTAGAGTAAAGTGGGGCAAGAGGACGCACTTAACGCTCAAACACATGTATAAGTTAAACAGATGTATCACATCAGGATAATTTTTGGGATAGCCATATTCATTTTATTGTCAATGAAGTAACAGTTTATAATAATTAAAAACATATTTATTTTAGCAAATTATTTAAAAAACACAAAATTTGACAAAATGATACTTTTGCCCCACAGGTGGGGTAATAGTACGTTCGTTACGTGGTTAAAGTACGCACCATAAAACATTATGAAAATTAATTTATAACATAGAATTTTATATTATGAAACATTACAAGACATAAAAAGGTGTTATAGATATTATTGCTGATTTTAAACATAGTTATCAACATTTGTATAAAATAAACTTAAGTACGTAAACGATGTTAACGTTTGCTAAATGCTGCCAAATCACATCAGAATGCTGAAAATCAAAACTCACTAAATTGTTTGAAAATGTATTTATAGATTCTGATCAAACTATGTAAACAACTTATTTGCCATAACACCTTTCTAAAACCAAAAAGTATGGCCAATTTATATTTCACCAAAATAGAAATAAAGCCAATGCGTACACTTACCCGATACGCACTCTTGCCCCACCTTACTCTAATTTATGCACTATATTACACATATAACATTCCGAAACGAAGAATAATTACTTTTAATCCTGTTTAAAATATTGTTTCAGATTGGGTAGAAAGAAATTATTACAAGTAATTAAATAGTGTGAGAAAACTTAGGTTTACGTTATTTTAAATTTAAAATATAACATGTAATTAAAAATCTTTTTTTTAAAACAATGATCTTTTACAAGTGTTGGCAGCCCAAAACCAAAACATATGATTTTTGAAATGTCATTCAGGTATAAACCTAACGTGAACAGACTCTACATATAGTGATAAACAGTGTTTAGATATAAAATTTAATCAAAATCGCTAGAACAAATTTTAAGAAAATATATTCATTCTCTTTTTTCTCATCAGTAAACTACATCTAATTTCAAAAATCTCCTGGGAGAACATTATAATAAAACACCAGATACCAATTTTAGACCAATCGGTAAAACAGTTTAGTCTCTAGCCTGAGGTGCAGACAGACAGACAGACAGACATACAGAAGGACAGACAGACCTATGGCAGTATTTGGGGTGACAGGTCATCCCAACTACTGATGGCATTGAGAAAACAACTTTTTTCGTTTCAGGGGGTCATGAAACGTCGACATTTATCAAAATATCGAATTAGATTATTTTTTTTACGATCACAATAATTTCTCTCCGAAGTGTCGAGAGAAAGTAAAAATGTAGCAGACCTTTCAGACACGCAAGGGGAATTACTAATGACAGATTGCTTATTCTTACTAAGCACTTTCAAACACGTCAGCTCCGGTAAGCCAGGTAGGTACACACAAACATCAAAATCAGTAAAAACAACTTACACAATCGAAAGGAGCCCCTGACCAGGTTTGTCAATGCGTGTTAATTAAATTACCCACAATGATGACAAAAATAACCCGAAATTACCCTATAACCAGTAAAAACCTTCTTAAGGTTTCGTGTTTTTTTTTATAAGTTAGTAAATTCTCCCTCTTTAGAATTTGTAACACCTCATTAAAAAATTAATGATTTTTTTTTCAGTCCTTAAGTGGACACAGTCCCAGAGGTAATTACAAATCCAGGACAGTCCGGATTAATCCCGGACGTCTGGTAGCCTTAGCCTTAAAGCTACAAGCAAAAACGGCTATCGTGGTGGCTTCCTATGATATTCTCTAATAAACCTCAAATCAATTTTTTTGTGACAAGAGGCCAAAGTTTATGTCTCCGTAAGAGTACGTACAACTCAAAAGTTATACTTCCTGTTGGTTACCAAAGAAAGAATCTCGAAGATATCATTCACCGGTTCACTTTACAGCACAGCCCCGTACAGGTTGTCCGGCTTGTCTGTAAATCTTATTTCATCAAGGGCGGATCCAGGACCTGTCATTGAGGAAAGGCGATTGGTTTTCATAAGGCTCCCTTCAGTATAAAGTTAATAATCTTAACTAATCAATCAATTAATTTATAATAATCTTAACAATAATAATATTGTGGGCTTATATAAAAAAATTATAACAATAGAAAAATTGTTAGGAAAAATACGATTTTGATTAACAAATTTGTAATGTTATTACAGTAAAACATAAAACAAAATGTCACTCACAATAAAAGTACTTATACATGGGCATTGTGCTGTTACATACATACATACATACATACATACATACATACATACATACATATATATACATACATATATATATACATACATATATATATACATACATATATATATACACATATATATATATATATATATATACATACATATATATACATACATACATACACACACATACATACATGCATGCATACATACATACATACATACATACATGCAGACAGACAGACAGACATACATACATACATACATATATACATACATACATACATACACACACATACATACATACATACATACATACATACATGCATACATACATACATACATACATACATACATATATACATACATACATACATACACACACATACATACATGCATGCATACATACATACATACATATATGCAGACACACACATACATACATATATACACACATACATACATACATACATACATACATACATACATATATACATACATACATACACACACATACATACATACATGCATGCATACATACATACATACATGCAGACAGACATGCATGCATACATACATACATACATAAATATTCTTAAAACTTTAAATATTCATCTTTTTCACACATTCGTCTACAACACAACCTTAATCACTACCACATTAGCTTGGTAATTATCATATGTGCGTATAGTCGGAACGAGTGATGAGATGTGGTGGATAAGAAAACTATTATATATATAAAACATATAAAAATGAATAATATCACATACATTAAATGTTATCACTCAATATGAATATAGCGCTATGTGTGCTGAACCAAGAGGAAGACCAAGTCACAGGTGTCTGAATAAGAGATAAGTGTGCGTGAGAGAAGAGGGAACTGGGTCAGGGTGACGGTGGAGAGGTGATGGGGAGAAAGGAGGCCTTGGAGAGGCTAATGTTCTAAACCAGCAGTTCCCAACCTGGGGGGCGTGAACCACTTCCGGGGGGCAGGGAGGCGTCGAACAATTCAAAAATAACGTTAAGATATTTTTCTTTTAAATAATTTTTCCAAAGCAATAAAGATAATTATTTCTTGCGATATTGGCAATACACCAGAAAAAATGCATGCGGGCGCAGCCACACACTAATATTATGAACATTTAATAATGACAGTTAACTTTTACAACTAGAAAAATATAGAACAAACGGAAAATCTCACATGTTCTGGATGCGCCTTTGGCAAACGTATTTTATTCATTTTTGAAAAAATTGACAATTCTAATTACTGATATTATTTTATAGTGCGAAAAAACAAAACAAAAATAATGTTATACAATTTTATCACAAAGCCTGAGATAACTGGCGAAGCACAGTTTGAAAAACTCTGCCTTAATCTACCGTTGCCACCACGTAATACCACTGAATCTTCAACTCCAATAAGCTCATAAAAACTAATCACCGTGATAGACTCAAAGTGTAAATTGATTCGTGGTGTGTTCTGTCAAAACATCAAACAAATTCTATATTCAAGGAAGTGATGAAAACAAAACTATGCCAACCACAACGATAAGCTTCAGTCATTTTATTCTGCCACTTTACTGCCAGTGTTACATTGATTTTTGTATAAAATAATGAAAATATATAGTTTTTAAATATTCAAAAAAATTGGGAGGAGGGGGGGGGCGAGGTAATTTGATAATCAACCAAGGGGGGCGTAAGTTGATAAAGGTTGAGAGCCATTGTTACAAACAGACCCGGCCAGTGGCAGTGAAACTATTTGTGATGATGATAATGATGATAATGAACTTGCCTGCCACGTTCCAAATCCCATAATAGGCATCTTCAAGCCATTATAAAACACCACATCCTTCAGTTTGCTAGCCATCGTCGCAAAAACTCTCCAAAATTGATCAAGTAACAAAACGCAACACCCTGGCAACGAGAAGTACTGCGACAGAATCTCTTGTAGATAGATGTAAGTGGAAGAGGGAGATAAGAGATATATATACAGCGAAAGAGGAGAGTAACAAATGAAAGAGGGGAAGTGAACAAGGGTAAAGTTCAAATAAAAGTTAGATATTAGTTAATAGAATGAAGAGTTGTGATTGACGTAATTAAATCACTATTATATTGATCTTCAGATTGACCATATGAGATAAATCTTATCTTGTGGTCCTTTATCTCCTTTTGTAATACAAATAGGCCTAGAGTGGCGGTACAAGTGTGCTACTCGCAATGGTAGCCACATAGTCTTAGGAGTCAGCCTAGCAATGGACTTTATTTCAAGAGTCAGGTGAGATTGAGGCTTGAATCTAATTCGGGTGTACCTAAAGGTGTTTTTACTCATATTATTTATTTCACTGTGGTTTACCAATGCCCTCTTTATGTTATGTGGGAGCACTTGCTCAACTATATGCCTTAAAAGGTAAACAATTAATCGCCTAGGTGCTAAAAGTATCTATTTTTCAAATATGGGTATGTTTTTGCATTTTCATAGACTTTTCAAGAGAGGACTGAAAATAACGCTTTGGAATTTATAACAAATAAAATTGTGTGTCACATATTGACCACCTAACCAAGGGAATATGACCAAATTTATACTCATTTTTAACATTCTTAAACTTTTGGGAACTCTAAATCTTTCCCCCTTAGCTACCATTATGTTTGTGTATAAATTAAAAGAGGCAAAAAAAATTTAAAGGATGTAAGAAATAACAATTTTTTTTACAACCTTGAATTTTACCACACGTCCAGGCTATGTGCATATTAACACTAATAACTGGTGAAAAAGATCACATTTAGTGAAAATGCATCTTCATATGCGTGAGGATGAGCGGAAAACAATTTCGCATAAAAATATCAGTGTATCTGGCTGGGATTCAAATTATAATACATTAAAGCAGGGGTCGACAACCTATATTTGAGCACCAATCGACTATTACTTTTATCAAAGGTTCCGCGATCACCCTAATTCGTTTCTCCACTCAGCTTTTAGTTCTTTTTTTCCATACATCTTGTATTTATTCCTTAAATTCAATATTTCTTCTAATACTTATATACCTGGCTTTATATAAAATACATAAAATAAATAAAATATACACTCAGTTTACCCTGAAAGGTCTTACCTTGATGGTTTACACTATGACCGTATATTATTAGCTAGACCATAGTGAAATAATGCAAGTCTTGCCTTTCCGTGACGATAAAGTTTTCTTGCGCGATCGACCGACCATTGATGTGAGATCGACCGGTTGATCGCGATCGACCTGTTGCCGATCCCTGCATTAGAGACTCGATAATTTGAGTCTCAAATGCTCAAAGTTCCGTTAAATCCAAGCCGGACAGCAATTTAAAAAAATATATAGTTGCGTATTGTAACATGTGGGGAGGAGTCTGTAGATAATATCTTTTTGAGATTTTAGAGCTTCTACCATTCTTTTGGGTGTCTAAAAAGAGAATAGTAAGTTACAACTTTACCAACGTTAACCTATTACCATCCGTGTCGAATGTGTTTGTTTTATTTGCAGAATCTCTTCCTGTTGTACACTCATCGTATAATGAATAGTCACTAGGTTTTCCTGAATTTTGTTAGTGTGTTTTGTTTATATCGTAGTGATGTTTTTAAAGTGTTGATTCTTTTTTTTTTAAGTGATCTTTAACTTACAACTAACCGTATATGCTCATATTTGCCATATTATTTTGTATAGTCCAATTATCATAATCCGTGATAGTCTCAAACCCATCCTCTTTGTACTATCGAGAATAGACTATAATACAATAAATGGTAGGCTACGGTACAATGTACAGACTTTCTCTCAATATTATATTAATATTTTTAAATGGTATAATATAAAGATTATATAATCCCGCCGCCAAAGAACATAAATGAAATAATATACACTGTTACAGAAACATTTAGAAAAGAGGAACATCTATGTTCACCAAAGAGTATAACATACAATTTCTCATTTTAAAGACCTCCAATACTCGTAGAAAATATCTGCTTGTACCTAAAAAATATATTTTTAATAAATTATTTCAACAAAAATATTTTTATTTTTAATGGTACTACAACTTTACAATGATACGTTATTTTGTATCTTAAACAGTGTCGGAGATATGAACAAAATTGAAAATTTTCGCTTAGGTAACGTGCCCTCAAAGTCGTTTTTATGAGAAAATGAGAAATGCCATTTTGTGTTTAGTGTTAAACAATACCTAAATATGACATTTAATCAAAATAGTTAGAGAAAATTTAGAAAAATCTATTGTCTATATTTTTGCCCTTTAGTAAGCTACCCTTAATTTTAGGGTTAGCTATCTAATTCCAAAAATACCTCCTGTTAACCTTATGAAAACCTTAAGTACCAAGTTTTAGCCCAATTAGGAAAATAATTTCGGCTCTATATCAAGATATAGATAGACACGGCATCCCGTAAACCACTTTTTCAGCTTCAGGGGGTCATGAAACGTAGACATTTATCAAAATCTTGAGTTTTAACTTTTTGACGGTCACAATGATCTTCTCTCCGAGGGGTCGAGAGAAAGTAAAATAATATTTAAAGTCTTATTTTTCCTTGCCTCAAACTACCTAAGATATGCATGTGGTCTTGTTATTTTTCATTTTCATTTATTTGGGACATGCACTTTCTGAACCAACAAATTATATCAACACACGACCTATAAACTAACTTAAATCTCAAACAGACACAACACCCAGCCCTCTGGACGTTAATTCATCACTGTGAGAGGAGAAACTAACATTTCACCAATGATAAATCTTTCGGCCATGACAGGAATTGAATCCGGGACCCTTAGCTCAGTATACACACACGATACCAACTGAGCTGAGGTGTCGGACTGCATTCTTATTAATGCATATCCGTGTTTGAATATTCGTGGAAGTGGTTTTCAGAATAATTTCCGTACCAAGTGTATCTGATACTTATAATGTTGTTCTGCTCAGCTGTGGTCGATAAATCTTGAGTGACTTATCGGGGTTCACTACTGAATAGCTGGATATACACGTGAAGATCTATCGTTAATAGATAAATTGTATCAAATAGTCACCGGATAGATTGGCTAAGAAAAATCTTCAGATAAATCTAACATTACCTACTAACGTACCGATATATTGTTATAGAATATTTATCCAACCAATTTTTTGTATATGTTTGTTGTTTCAAACAATTTTTCTTTAAATCTTGCAAATTAACTCTCAACGATGAACTTTCAGAATTCTTAAAGATATAACCAATAATTAGTTTGAAAGTTATTCCGACATGTTTGATGTCCAGCAAAATATGAACGCGAATGTGTTGAGCGTTTCAATGATGTGTTACATAATTATAAAAAGGTGAACCTTTGAATCGAAGGTTCTATATTTTTCGCTGAACAAACGATATAATCTGCTTCTTTGTAATTTTTTTTTCAATAACTGGAAAATTCTGCATAGATATTGTTTTTAATATTCTTATCGGTATACTCGGGCATGTGGTTTTCCACAAACACTGTTTATTTCTGTATAGCTCAATAAAACCACTTAGAAACTCTTTATACGCCATTTTGCATGTAAAAAGTTCACTAAATCGTGCAAATAATCTTTCGATAAGCACTTGCAGACCTTCACCAAAAATTATGTTCGATAGATTGCGAGGTTAGAACAGTTACATGTATAGAAACTGACCAATAGCTACAATAAATCTGTACCAATTTATCGATTATCAATATATTGCTCACAGCCATCTTTTAAATTGTGAGAAGACACTAACTAGCGGATTTATCTGTAAAATTCTGCAAACCTACCGTTAAATGGTTCGAATCGGCCGAAATGTCTTCACGTGTATACCTAGCTAAGCCCAAATGTCATTTAAAGATCGTTCAAGCTGCCAACCTTGTAAAATATGATTTGGTTTTTGTCACCACACGTATTCTAACTTTTCGGGTTATACGTGTACTAATTAATTACTCTAGTGTAGTAGGGATGGAGACAAAATAATGTATAGGAAATGTACTTGAATTTGAGTGGAGAAAGAGTGGGAAATAATTTTAGTAAAATAACTCTCAGTACAACCAGCTGAGATTAGAACCCTGACCACCTCTTAGTAGGCAAACTATACTAAATGATCTTGATATTTATATCACTTGTCCACAAGTGTTACATTTTCCTAGTTCACGTTAATTAACGTGTACTTTTTATGACACTAACAAAGTTACCCAAAAGTTCTGCATTCATCCCCCTCGCAAATATATTACGTCAATTTTACGATAAGAGTCCATTTTTCATCATTTGTCAAAGTCTATAAGAAATAATAAGTGTAATATGAATCCGTAACAGTAGGTAGGCCTAACTTTTCAACTGCCAGAAAAGGCTTAAGTTATCATAAACTATACCTTAAAATATCACAATCAATAATGCTCTATCTTGTAAGTTATAAAATTATTGTAGAACCAAGTGAAGCTAGTTTTTTATGCTTCCTACCGCCAGTAAGGGATCGACACACTTTACTCTAATGGGATCAGGATTAGGAAAGAAGAATTTGGAGATGTATCAACATTTGCGTATAGAGAAAATGAGTAACATTTTTTTTTAAGAAAACACCCTCAGTACATTTATTTATTGGAGGTATTTCTGAACAGACTGATTATATCAGCACACTTGAATTTCTATGTGCGAGAGCAAAAGGGCCTACCAATTTTTCCGTTAAAGGTATTTTCACACACCTTCCATGATTCTCTTACGTGCCACAATCGACGTGGAACCGACGGCTTTCCTACCACTACGAGGGAGGTTGTGCTACAAAGTGTTATCGCTCAACCTTGGATTGATTTGAACCCACTAACATCATATGACACTTTTCCTGCATGGATTTGTACCACAACTTCCCTGTCACCCGAAAACCATAATAAACTAGCTTGACACTTTGGCGTATGTCCAATGATGTGGGTGGTAAGTTTCAAGTAAGTCAAGGTAAACGGAGAGTATATCATAATGTTTAACAATATGATGAGAAACTCTTGCAAAACACTCCGTAACTTTACATCTATAAATAATGTCTGATAGTTTTCTCCTCTGGCTTTCACTCTCAATAAGTAGCTTTTTTTATGCATGAAATTAACTGTCTTTCACTTCCAGAAGTGAATAAGTGAGTTGTGTTATAGAAACTTGAAAAATAAAATAATTCCACTTAAAGAACATAATCTACAAATATGAAGACTAAATTGTAAGATGTGTTTCATAATGGTGTTAAGATATCAATAATTGTTTGATAAGTAACATGGAATGTAAGAACGGATTTTGATAGTTGAGTGAAGTTATTAAAGTTCTTTATTTTATAATAATCTTAATTTTGTATTTTCCGCAATAATTATTTTGCACCGCATCTTACTACCCGTTCGTGCTATAGGGGAGACTGGGACTAGTGGTTATAATTTTCAAATCATATATTGTTTAAGTATCTGAATAGCATACAATTTTTTTAATCACCTAATACTAATGAATATTGAATCTACATATATCTGGTGTTAAAATAACAATCGCTTTGTTGGATGATGAATAATTAAATTTAATTAATCTGAAGGGGTACATTATTACAGGGAAGGCGTAAGTCGTTACATTGGTTGATAATGTGTATTTCAATTAATTATAACCAACTTTTGTAAGTTAGATAGAATAACTATACTAATATAGCAAATTAAAGATTATTGCAGTATAGGTTAGTCTTAATGTATTATGAATTAATTAAATCTGAATTATTCAAACAAAACATATCATTTGGGTGTTTAGTTTTATCAAATTAAACACATAATTATGAATTAATAAACAAACTAAGCAATATTATTGATTAAAACACATGTTTGTTAAAACTTCATGGTAATATTGTTCGTGAATTATGTATAGTATAACTTTTGTCGGAATAATTAATACATTATTAACATAGTTGGTATCCATAACTTAGTCACTCATATCAATGTCACAATGTATGCCCATGTAACGGTTTCCATCAGTGCATGATTCATGTGTCCACATAATACATTCAATGCATTGTACCCACTTCTCTTTTGACTTAGAGGATTGGTAAGAACCCATGAACACGAGACAGAAACAATCATCATCGGAATCCTCCTTTTCATTTTTGTGTCAGCTATTGCATTTTATTTTTCATATTTTCTATCTTTATCAAATCCTAGTTGTCTTTTCCTTTCAGTGACTTTTGATTCTTAAAGAACTAAACATTCTTTTTTCTGGCGTGTCAGAGATGCGTAACGGCCTCCTATAGTGTGTTTTTTCTTGGTCCTGTCTTGGGAAATAAGTGTATATTGCTTGGACCTATCCCACTTGAAGAAGTGACGAGTGATTTGCTACTCAGAGCTACTCGGAGAGGACTTTCTTAAGCAATTTTTGAAATATGTAGATTTCTAGAAGATATTTGGAGTGGTCCACCTCCGATTTTTTTTAAATTTTGATTCTTCCAAAACTATTTATAGTTGATCTCACCTAGAGAAACTAAAAAAACTAGGTGCCTCTCGAAACTTTGATGTGGTCCTTACTCCTTCCTACAAAAATTTAATATATATATATATATATATATATATATATATATATATATGTGTGTGTGTGTGTGTGTCTAGATGTCATTTAGAGTAATCCTCGCCTATATATATAAATTATATGCTTTTGGAAGCGGTTTGGAGTCGTCCTCTCCCGGAAAATATTTGGAAGTTGGATGTTTCTATAAGTTATTTAGCGGAATCCTCGCCCGGAGTTGTTTTTTTTAGGAAATTAATGTAATGCCTCTAAAAACTGTTTGGAATGGTTCTTTACTGAAAACTACTTGAACATTATATAGCTTATTTGGAGTTGGACGCAAGATCGTCTTTATGCTTCGCATTCTATTGTATTACAGGCGATTGAAATTAAACTAAAATGAACCAAATTTATTTCAGAGAGAGGCAGCGAATTATTTCCAAAAAGGGCAATGACCTCTCCTTTCTCCCCCTGTTCTATCACACTTTATTTTGTTCATTAATTATTGACAAAGAAATAATCTTGTTTCATATTACTATATACTATATTAATTATTAATTTTGCCCTCAAATGCTTCGATTACCATATGGTCTAAGGCCGATGACAGGAAGATTGGGGCTCGAATCCCGGTCGGGTGTACTGAAGGGTTTTTTTCCTAATTAATTTTACACTCTATTTCCACAAAAATGCGGGTACACTTCCTCTAAATTCAACCTTATTCATTAGCGTAATTAGTGTATATGCGTATTACCTGAAAAGGTAGTAAGACGCGGTGAAAATCCACCTTATTCTGTTAAATATTATTTTCAGTGTAAAGCTAAAGAATAAACGCCCTTGGTTCTGATCACGTACTTACAATGGCATTAATATGTTCTCCGACAAACACCAAATAGAGAATTAAAACCTCCCCATTGTACTTTCTCTCGGCACCTCGGAGAGAAAGTATTGTGGTCGTCACCAAAATCGAACTCAAGATTTTGATAAATACCGTCGTTTCACGACCCCTTGAAACAAAAAAAAAAGTGATTTTCGCAATGCCGTCTGTCTGTACTTCAGGCTAGAACCGAAACTATTTTATAGCTTGGGCTATAAATTGGTATCTGGGGTTTTCATAAGTTCCCCCCATAGGGTTTTTGGAATTAAATGTCTAACCCTAGATTTTAGTGTGAAAAGAGAAAAAATCGATTTTCTAGAAATTCGGCTTAGTGATTTTGATTAAATGTTATATCTATAAACATTTTTTTAAACTATAAACATGAAGGCAATTGTCTTTTTTTCACTAATTTGAATTTGAGGGTGCATTACGTAAGAGACATTTTCTAATTTTCGTAATTTATCCGCAACTATTTGAGATACGAAATATATTATATATGTAAAGTTGTAGTAATAGTTTCTAAGCTATATTCAAATATA
The DNA here is from genome assembly GCA_902151425.1 of Timema shepardi. Lineage (NCBI taxonomy): Eukaryota > Metazoa > Arthropoda > Insecta > Phasmatodea > Timematidae > Timema > Timema shepardi. The sequence goes on along the minus strand of CABFVX010000590.1, from coordinate 211,190 downwards.
TATACTTTTTAATTCCGATCTTAGAAAATGAATTTGACTTTTATAATCTTTGGTGGACAAAGATACTTCTCTTTTCTCAATTTTTCTGTAACAATGTTCCTAGTTCATAATGCCATAGAGTAAGTAACCGTGTATATGATTTCGTTTGTGTTCTTTGGTGTAATGTTTCTACAACGACGCATATGTTATACCTATTATTTAATTTCACGAATCTTACGAGTTTTTAGTAAATATCTATTTTAAGATAAAAACGAGATAAAGTCTGTGCGGTGCGTCTTACCATGTATTACAACATCTGAACATATACATTATATTTAACAGTAACACATTTTTATCTCAAAACTACTTGTGAAATACCTTGGTGACAGGACTGAATTTTCATAAGTAGGCTAATATTACTTACAAAACAATCATTTTTGATCATCAAAACATAATAAAAGAAACACCTGCTTTTGAGTGAATTATTCATATTTTGAAAGTAAATCCTATATGCCTAACCCCCTTCTATCGACCTTTATAATCCTTTCAATTAATCCAGCTATTTATGTCTTCTTCATCCAAAGCAGTTAAAACTCTTTATAAATATATCATATTTTTTAAATGTTTGAAATGAGGCTTTCGAAATTTCGTATTAAAATTTATTTTAAAAATAATTATTATAATATTATCATAACTGTAAAAATATATTTAGATGACAAATGTATAATCATAGTAGGCTTTATGTATGAAAACTTTTAATGTGTATACATTCGATTTTGAAGCTTAATAATTATATATAAAGGTGACCTGGTGGTTTGGTCCCGGCACAGATTTATTTGATTACCAAACCTTTCCTTCACCTCTGACAAGACGTGTATTAATCACAACTTGTGAATGTGGGGAATGCCAGGCCTCCCCCGTGGTTTTGATCTCACGTTAAACTGTAGGTCCTCCATTTCATCTCACAATCACCCTACCATTACACATTAGCGTTAGTGGGTACAACCCGAACGGGTAGTAAGACGTGGTGCTAATAATAATTAATAATTATAATAATATACTATTTTGCTGATTGTGTAACCTTGAAAACTTAGAGGGAGCGTTATAAAATAGGTGTTATATGGCGTTTGTTTGTATAACTATAATTCACACTTATTGCGTACAATTCTTGCGTAAAAACTCGTTATTATATTAATTGTAATATCTTATCTTTTTTTTATCTTTGGCCTTCACTCACATGAGGTTACCATTCCGTTTATAACCTAGTATATTTGTCAGGGATCTGTGCTAAGGAAGCTGTAGGACTAAAGAAAAAATATATATCGGATAATGGCGACTAAATTGGAAGATGTAGTTTTTTACAATGGCCTTAAGATGCCAATTGTTGGATACGGAACATGGCAGGTAGGAATTGACCATTGGATCACGTAATTTAAAAAATTGAGATATCAAAACTCGTGATATATGTGAAACGAAATAATATACACTGGCAAACCTAAACAGAAATTGCGCTATATTTTAGTAAAACAATTTTTTACTCCAGGTTTTAAATTTTATAATTTTATTTTGAAGGGATTAAAGTCAACATTTGTATATTTGGGCCAATAAATAAGATTGATATTGGGTCCACAAGGGTCAAGATTTTGTATTAAAATTTCGACTTCCAGTTAAACCTTCGGCATTTTATTTGGGGTTGCACATATTATGATTATCGCATTGCTATTAAATTCTTCATTTATCAATAATTCAGACCAATAAAAAAAAGATAAATATTGACTATTGAGTCTAAAATGACAGAGATAGATCATTGTTATACAAACATTTCACCTTAGATGTTAAAGGAAAAGAATATAATCTTTTTGAGAGACTTACTTATACTTACTCTATGTCATTAATTAATTTATTGCGTTAAAAATTAAGTAGTATCTCTTTACAACTAAAGCTCACAAAATTGTATTAATATATTTGCCAATATCTCAGAAACTATTGTTCTTATAAAAATCTATTTCAAATAAAAGTTGTTTATTTTTAATAGTAAAACAACTTTGCAATGACAAGTTATTTAATATCTCAAATAGTTGCGGAGATACTGAAATTTCTACTTCTGTAAAGTATCCTAAAAGTAATTTTTATGGGAAAATTAAAATAGCAATTTTATTTATAATCTTAATCAATGCATAGATAAGAATTTTAATCAAAATCGTTTGAACCGGTTTTGATAAAAACGATCTTTTCTCTTTTCGCCCTTTACTAAACTACTCTTAATGTTAGAGTTAAGTAGACACACATAAAACTGATGACATTGCAAAGACAACTTTTTTTTTGTTCGGAGGGTCATGAAACGTTGAAATTCATCAGAATATCGACTTAGATTTTTTTTTACGATCACAATACTTTATCTACCTATAAGATAGCGAGGATGTAAAAAGTAATAGAATCACTGATACGCATGACACAATCGTATCTGCTTTCACATGTAGTCCATTATAGTTTGAAACAACATTTTATAAAATACGTTTGTCAGAAAATAATTTTTTGAGTGATTTTATTTACGATAAGCAAGCATACATTATTACATGTAAAACACTCTTCAAATACCCATTTTGAGTAAATATTTAAAGAAGTTTTTGAAAAATAATTGAATTTTTCAAAAACCGAGAGTCATTAAAGTAACCTTTCTTACCTTTAGAACCATAAATGTAATATCAATGTAGCCATGCGTTGTTACCATATGACATTTAAATATTGGGTATTAACGAAATTCATTGAATCATTTCACCCCATCACTTGGATAAGCCTTTAAAGTATTTATGTTAAACGTTAATTATAATAAATATACAGGGAGAGTCACTAGCCATAGAATTTATTTTGAGCTTATTTGGATCAATGAGCACGCGGACTAAACAGCAAGATCATATAATCCGGTTTTCCCGTGATTGTAAGACAGAGGTTCAAATCTCAGCTTTTTGTACTTAGGGTGGTACTTTATAAAATGTTTCCCACTCTATATTCACGTGAATGTGGGTGGATTTAATCTTAGGGCCACCGCGCACTTGACTGCAGTGACCAGTGGGAATGCTTGTGGTTAAATGGGACAGTGCGCACTTGACTGCAGCGACCACTGGGAATGCTTGTGGTAAATGGGACAGTGCGCACTTGACTGCAGCGACCAGTGGGAATGCTTGTGGTAAATGGGACAGCGCGCACTTGACTGCAGTGAATAGTTGGCCGATTGGACAAATCCATTTGAAAGTAAAAATTGAATAGCTGGTCGCTTCCTTGGTCGTGGAGCAAGTCGGTGGTGTCTAAAAGGTCAGAGTGGCTGGTCGCCCAGTGCGCGGTGGCCCTCAAATATACCTTTATCGTCACTACTTTTATTTTGGTAAAATAGTGGTTTTGATTGACTTAAGGCTACCCCCGAGGAAATCGAAACGTCATTGGATGCGGCTTTGGAAGCAGGCTACAGACATATTGACACTGCCTACCTATACAGGAATGAAGATTCGATTGGACGCGTTTTGAAGAGATGGTTTGACTCCGGAAAACTCAAAAGAAAAGACCTGTTTATTGTCACAAAGGTATTATTCATATCGCTTTCCTACTATACAGGATAGGTAATAAATGTACTTATTGTGTTTGTGAGAGTGTTTTGTCCATTAATACTTGTAGTTTGATAGTCATACAATCATTTTAGTATAAAAAGTCATTATTTATCCAAATATTTTCAAAATATCAACTAATGGGTGTTTCTCATATAGCCCGTTGTATTCAACAATATATGTGTTCGTAATAAATGTTGAAAAATTGCACCTACAAACTTGAATCGAAACCATAACTTTTACTTGTTGTGAAAACGCTTTACTACTTACATTTCCAGGCTATGCAGCTGTCACCTATCGACAGCTGATAATATCAATGCCAATAAAATAATGCAAAAAATAGTAAATATACTTTTTTTGAAATGTTGACGTGAAAATTTTGTTTACATCTTTTAAACATGTTATTTTAGAACCAACCATTTAATTCCTTTGCGTACTTTATTCGAGTGCATTTCTTTAAAATGTGTTTACGGTTTTTATATTTCTTAAGGTGGGAGTGTAGGTTCTCGAGCTAAGAGCAGTGTTTTTTTGCAAATTTTATAGCAAAATATATTTTTTTGCCAAAATAAATAAAATATTGCTTCAACACAAACATAAGAGTTTATTTTATTCACTTGTTAATATTAACAGTTGTTAAATATCAATGATGAGTATAGCAGCATTAGTTGAGACACTTTTCAAATTAAGTGAAAAAGTTGTTATGAAATTTGAGGACACCCTTGACAGATATTCAAGAACTGTTAAGGCCACCATGTGAAGAAAATTAAACTCATTGTTTCTACTGGAGCAATATTTGATTTCCTCAGACAAAAAAAAAGTTTGTATTAAAAACTGTAAGACCTCGGGCCTTAACTCGAGATACTCACACTGCCTCCTTAATCTTCCACGTCAAACACTTTAGCTTAGTCACTATCACGTCTGCCTATTGTTATAACAAGTCCCCTCTAAGGACTGTATTATGTAAAAGCCTGTTGAATGTATATACTTAGAGAACACGCTAAAAAATGGGTAAAATTTCAAAATGTTAGCTAAAACTATAGTTCCATATCGCACCGATTTAAAGCACAACTATGGAAGTGTGAAAGGTGCAGGAGGTAAAAATATATTTTATTCGTTCTTTTCTTCAAGGCCACCTTTTGGATGTGAAAGAGAAAGAGGCAGAGAAAGATAGAGAGAACAGTAGAAGTATAGTAGCATTTACTAGCGGTTTAAAAACACTAAAGATCCTGGAATATTTGTTAAAAGCCGTTCGTTTTTTTCACTAGGCTGTGAACTTTTAGGTGACGGCCCACAGAGTGTTCCATGATCAAACAGCCGAACTTTGGGAAGTGGTAGCGGATCAACATAACTAACTAAAAATGTCCTTAGGAGATTTGCTCATTCTTGCTTCCTTTTCGGAAAAACAGCAACAAACTAAATAAAAACACATTTTTCTGCATTAAAAATAAAAGAACAGTAAAATATTATGTTTATAAAACACACCATAAAAGTTGTGAGGCATTAAATTATCACTAAGCTGATCCCTCTTTTGTTCCGAACTCTAGCTTACGTAATTTATGAGGAATCCGTTATGAAACATCCAATGAGACTGGCTGGCTGTCCTGCTCACTACGGCAGATGTAATTCATCGGCAATGGCATAGTATTCATTTTACTGGAAGATGGATCGGTACTGTTGGCTGGATCTGTAGCTTGGCCTCTACGTTCACATCTTTTAACAACATTAGACTATTTTGGATGAGGCGTGAAGTGTTAATGACCTTGAATAATTACAACAAATTATAACGCAAGCGTGAGAAGAAATTAAGGAAGCGCCATTTCTCTCAGCCCCTAATTTTAAAATTGATAAGTGCAATGTTTGTCTCCGGGCTGGAGGCCATCATTTTGAAGAAAATAAATAAAATAATAAATTTAATATATTATTTAATACCCTTTTTTTACTGCTGCTTGCTCGAAAAGAAAGCGATGACAAGCTAATCCCCAAAATACATTTTGAGTTAGTTTTTTCGATCTCCTACCACTTCCCGAAGATTGGTTGTCTTAAACGGGAACACTGTTTTTATACATTCAACTATATGTATATTGTATCTGCTCTAGAAAATAAATCACAAACTACTCTTGTAATTTTATTTTAGCTTCCAGATAGAGGCAACCGCGCAGAAAGCGTCGAGAAATATATTAAAATATCATTGACAGCTCTTCAACTGGACTACGTCGATCTTTACCTGATTCATACACCTGTAGGGAGGAAAGATACCGACCCTAACAAGGGAGCACCCGGTCATTTTCCTGAACTAGACATGACCACAGATCACATCAGCTTGTGGAAGGTGAACTTTACTACCGTTCCTACAATCTAAATAGCTTATACTAGTTTTATGCCCATTTCCGATGGTTGAAATCGTGAGAAAACGGTTGAACCCATTTTGATAAATATACATTCTTTTTAACCCCTTTGAATCGAATCTCACAATTACTTTAGACCAGGGGTTTCCAACTTAAAAGTGCCTGAGGGCACAAATGAATCCACGAGCTATGTAGCAACATAATCGGCAAGCGGGTTTAAGGAAATATGACTCGCGCGGATACAATTTGTTTCTTCATTTATTTGAGGTATATATCTAACGTACACTTTATGAACCGACTGATTATATCAGCACAAGATAATTTCTATGAGCGATAACGAGAGGGCCTAACAACTTTGCCAGGAAAGGTATTACTAACTACTAACTAATATTTCACTTTTATAAAGATTTTTCGGTACTTCTTCTAGGCAATTAGAAGGAGAAATAAGGTTTATAAAATCACGTAAGAAAAAGATGCGTACTATGGTTCAATTGAAATTCTGAACTAGTTTTAGACCATTGATGTGGAAAGTGATACTTAGCGCCGCGTCTTACTAACCGTTAGGGTTATACGCTTAAGTACTGATTAAGCGAATGGGTTAAGAATTGGTAAGATTGAATATAGAGGAAGGAAACCTGAATTTGCGTGGAAGGAGAATGAAAAACCATTTAGGAAAAACCACCCCAGTTCACTAGAGCGAGATTAGAATCTCAATTATCTCGTCCTTGGCAATCTCTCTCAACACGAAACTAGCGCGTTAGTTAACTACACCACAGAGGCGGGTGTGTGTAAAATAAATTTTCGAAATTTATGAACGCTACCAAAGACTTTAGCATGACTTCTGTCATTAGGGATTCTTGGGAATGAGCTTTTTTCAAACTTATTCAGTTCAAGAGTAAACTTACATCTACAATGATTGAGGACCACTTGGATAAGTCGATGCTTCTATATATTAAACAAATTCGTTTGACAAATTCGGACGTTGGTCTAATGATTGAAAATCTCTAAACCTTAGAATTCTGTTTTTGTCTGTGAACGCCATTTGTGACAGTGATTATATTTGTGTGATATTCCAAATTTGTAATCGTGTAGGTATACGAGTAGCATATTAATAGAATGAAGAGTGTGTCTGTCTGTCTGTCTGTCTGTCATGAACATTGCGCAATATTTAGCTGACGCAAAGGTCTGAAAATTTAAAAATTATTAGATCTTGTGCACGAATATGTGCACCTTTTAAAATTTTGATTAGGTTTTCTTAATGAATTAAAAACCTGGTTGGAAACAAAGCACTTTCATAAAAAATAAGTTGTTTTCTTTTTGTTACTCTTTCATGCCAAAAATTCTAAGCCGATTATATTTAAATCTTGCGTGGGCATACCTCGGACGCCCGATGAACATATTATAGGCTAATTAATATTCAAGATGGCGTCAACAAAACATTACTTTTTGGCCTTTTCCCTAGCTTCTGCCTATCGTAATTTCATTGGACCAACTTTGAAAGATCCCAAAAGCCTAAATATAGATACGTATTATAAAACATACCGTGCAAAGAACAGGTAAGCTCATGAACTATATGTTTGGCTAACTAACTTTATTATTAGATCTTTGTAAATAAATAATTCCATCAAGGAATAAGTATATGGGTATTTAAGTACTAAAGAATAGTACGTTTATGCTCTATTGAAATATATATATATATATATATACACTTACTGAATCAATTAATTCGAACAAATATAAAATAAAGTGATATAGTTATTATCTTGTTTATCATTGGTCTTTAAATATTATTATATTAAAAAACTACGCACAATCTTTTTTTTCAGACAGGGTGGCTACTCAAAATCCATGCCAAAATTCCCTGATTTTTCCAGATTTTTTCCAGGTATAAAGGGAACACATCATCTAAATAAGAAGTAAAGAATACTGACGAATTAAACAAAACATAAACAAGTGATAAATGGAATGATTCCAAAAATATAATCTCCTGCTGTGTTGCAAGTAATTTAATATTCGGGCGTACCTAATTAAAATGAGCTCCAAACAATGATTTATTTGTTCGACAATAAAAGATAGTGATGTAAGTCATCTATATGCACACACACAACAGCAGTACTTATCGAACACTTAAATCTAGATATGAAGTTCTTATCCTTGTTTAAAAAGCATGATTAAGCATATTTAGAGTTCTAATAGAAAAATAAAATAATTTCAGATGTATACATTACAATAAGTCTTTAACATAAGAAAATATTTTTAACACATATTTTAAATCAAAGACATTAAAAAAACGTACAGTTCAAAATGTTTAAAAGTTGAGTTAGTCAGGAATGATAAATATGCCTGGTTTATTTCAGGGCTTTTATTTCGTCTTCAATCATAGCAGATGATTTTTGTGCATCTTTCACAATTTTCCGGCGCCTTTCTTCCAATTTCTTAATCTTTATGGATTTTCTTCTCTTTTCTGGTGCTTTCCGTAACTTTTCGATGTTTTCTTTCTCATAGAGCTTAGCTGCCTCTTTTAATCCTAAATGTACATTGCGAGCTGCATGTATAAGTGACTTAGAAATGTTTAGATTGTCAATTCCTCTATTGTTGTCACTGTATCATAAACAAAACGCCAGGATGTAAAAGTCTGTTTTCTCATGTTCTGAAATATACATTCTGTGTTGGCAGAGAAGCCTCGATCAATAATTGCATTTCCATGAGAGAGTGCATTGAAACAAGTTTCATGACTTTAGAAATGTTATCCGATTAGCGCTCTTGTAAAACTCGTCGCCACAGTTGATCAAGCCTTGTCAGCTGTTGTACCGACAAGCCACCTTGCATCTACTAAAGCTGACAATAGTGTCTCCAACCGTTTCGTAGCAATTGTTGGATTAGCAGTAATAATACTTGGGTCGAAACAGGTCACTCCTTTAGTCAATCTGTACGCCAGTGAAGAGCACTCCAAGATCTTTAAGACAAATTTTTGCAAGCACTTTCTACAATCACCACGGTTCTGTAGAATTTGTAAATATGTACCATTAGACTTCTTGAGTTCATTGCGGGTTGCAAAACCCAAATCATTTTCTTTTTTGACAAACAAAATATTTTCTTCTTTGGCTACATCAACAATGTTCACAGATGATGATGCTGCGTTCAGTATTTCCACCTTGACAAAACGCTGCATGATGTTAGACAAAATGACTGTTAATGCCGTGTGTAAGAATGGGGCTAGTGGGGTATCTGTTTGAAACACTCTTGGAAATGGTTCTACCCCTCGGGCCAACATCTTGAAAAAGGCTAGCTTAAAAGACAGAAACTTGCCTTTAATGATTGCTGCCACAGTCTTGTAACTTTCTCATGTTGGGGCATTTTTTTATTATACTCAGCACAATCATTTACAAATGCAACAAGATTTGAAATAATGTCAATTGCTCTTTGTGGAACACCTGCGTTTTCATGCCACCTAATTGAACAGAATCTTATTTAGATCTGATTGTATTACTATTCTTGGACAAATGATACAATATGATCATATGTGGGATCTTTATGAAATTCTAGATTATAAGAGAAAATTCCCTGATATTTCCAGGTTTCCAGGTGAGTCGCCACCATGTCAGAGAGATAAATTTATTGTCAAACGACTGGGTACTGTGGTTGTTAAGTATGTTTGTAAGGCTTGCACCGATATCATCATTTGGTTCATAAACAGCATTGTTTAAAATATTTTAAAAGTATTAGGATTATCAAACTGTTGTTACTGGAAGAATAACACTTTTTTTTTCAATATTATTTAAAAAATGTATCGACAATATAAAAACCAGTTTCAGTTTGAGATGACAAACTGTTGGAATATTTGATAGGCAATGGAGGCCCAGGTGGATGCGGGGAGGGCGAAGGCCATCGGTCTGTCCAACTTCAACGCTCGCCAGATCAAACGAGTCTGGAGCGCTGCTCGTATCAAGCCCGCCAACCTTCAGGTGGAGCTGCACGTGTACTTCCAACAGAGGGAGTTGACTGCGTTCTGCAAAGCCCTCGACATCACAGTGTGCGCTTACGCTCCTATTGGAAATCCATCGTTCCCAGATTTGGCAAAAAAGATCTCAGGCAAGGCAGAGTAAGTGATATACAGATTGGTTCCAAAGTTGGGACAGCCACATTTTGTGATATGACTATACCTACCTATAATCCAAAACAGAAGCTTCATGTTTTAACAGACAAGCATCATAGAGAAAAAATTATATTTGTAATTAATGAATAACCTTTATACTTTAAAGATAATCATTTACGTGTGAAGTAAAACATAAACCATAAGTGTCGAAACTCATTAATCAGTCCACAACCTATCTGACTACTGATCTAAGTACTCCGGGCTCTATTTCCGGAAAAACAAAAAAATGTATCATTGATGAAATTTGAGCTTAATCTTTCACAAGATGAATTAATGTTCAGGATAATAGTTGTATGGTATAGTTTAGAGTCTATTAGGTTGCTAATCGTGTTCTGATAGAGTAAATGGGTGAAACTCAACTCGTCCACTGTTATTGTTCTGCAGAAGAAAGTCAACTGGTCTACCCTCCGACACATCTACTCGTCTACCCAAACCTGGATTGTTCGGTGAAAAAGCTTACTAAGTGCATACTGTACAAAGTAACCCCCCCCCCCCTCTCTTCCCACGTCCCAAAATCAAGCAGTAAATTTTCACAGCACTGGTATAACAGTTGGTCGTAAAAATATTAAATACTACATTCAGTCATTTCACATGCATTGTATTAAAATAAAGTAGTTAGGTTAGGTTAGGTTGAGTCGTAATTACTTAGTACGCTTTTGCACCAAACAATCCAAGTTGTGGTGGACGAGTTGATGTGTCGGAGGGTAGACCAGTTTACTTTCTTCCACATAACAACAACAATGGATGTGTTGAGTTACAGTCGAGTAAATTTGTTCATAAATAATAAAATACACAAAAATTGACCTAAATAATAACAAACAAATTGTAAATACAGTCCTATAATTATCTTGTTCATCAAGGACAGTGAAATATTTTTGTAGGTTTCTTTAAAAATAACTATGTAATATAATACTAATTAATTATGTTCTCAGCTTGAGTTTCTACAAACCTTTGGAAGATCCAGTCGTAGGAAAGATCGCCAAGAAACACAACAAGACTCCAGCCCAAGTCCTTCTCAGGTGGATCATGCAGAGAGGAATAGTTGTTATTCCTAAGAGTAAGACTCCCAGCAGGATCAAGGAAAACTTTGAAGTACGTACAGAGCAACTCCCTCTCAAATACCCTGAAATGTCTACTAGATTTGTATAAACATCTTACAGATATTCCTCAATATTTTTTTCACACTTATTTCTTGAATATTCTTTTAATAAAACAGGATATTTCTTGCAGGGAGTATGGAAATTAATTCAATTACTTATCAGAGCACTATTACGTTAAACAAAATAAGCCGAAAATGTGACACAACGAACGTTGTCAGGTGTTAGCTTGTGAGCTAGGTGACACCGTTAAATGGGGAAGTACATTATATTTATTTCAACGGGGTCACTTAAAAGAACAAGTCTACCCAGATCTTTCCGTGGATATTGGAAATGTCCTTGAGATACTCCAAGCTGCTTGCACAAACTTCAATGCTGGCCAGTCACGCTGTGTACAAGATAGCATCTAACGGGGCACTATTTGGTACTTTTCTCGAAATTCATGGCAAACAACCACTCACTATAAACATAGATGAAACTCTTTTGTCAGGAGCAATAGAATTGATGTTTTCACTGTGCCTGTTATTGTACCATTTATTACCTTGCCTAGAAGGAGTGATATGTATCCTTACCCCATTTGACGATGTCACATATTTCTTAAATTAATCATCAGACGGTGTTCGTTTTCTGACATTTTCGTATTGTTTTATGCTCTGAAAAGGAATGGTGCTAATTTGTAGTCCCCCTTGTATAACAAAGACAGTGTGCAATATATAAGTTAATAACTTATTCCTCATGACAGGTTCAAGACTTCAATTTGACTGATGAAGATGTTGATGAGCTTAACGCTTTGGACAAGGGGAGTAAAGGTCGTATGTTCAGAGCAGATATTATTCCATGGTAAGTCGTTTTAATGGAAATAATCTCACTATAATGGTAATTATTATAACTGTAATACTGATTAATAATTTTATATCATACATATTTTTTGACACACACAGTATAATTATTATTATTAATAATGCCTTAGAAGGTCCAACATATAATCAAGTTTGTTTTTTTGTGGTTTTACGTGCACTGATTTTTACTACCCTTCATGGCCAACCATACAATCACACTATTTTGGTAGGAATAAAGAAGGGATATTTTATAGAAAATGTACCCATATTGGTTTTCATGAACCATTGAGTAATAGAAACTTTCGTGCAACCGGAATATATTTTAATTCCGTCCTACCCTTCACGGATAAACCAGAACAGATTATACCGATGCCTTATTCTATAAGTGTCAAACTATTCTGGTAGATGTTTTAACAATGAAATAAATTCTATCAAAAGTGGAACAATCTTCAAGTACTACTATAGAAATGTTTCCAACATTAAATGATTATAGTTTGAAGGACATATTATTTAGATTCACGAGGGGGTTAAAACTCACACTGAGGGTGGACAAAGGCGTCAGTCTGGTCTATGCACGGGTTTTTTTTCAATGTGGTCAGGGTTTAAATCATGAACACATGCAGCGAGGGTGATTTCCCCTTAATGATTTACCAACACACACACACAAAGAAAATTACATTTAACGAAACAAAGTGGTATTAATCACAGCAAAAAATGGACTTAAGAGAACTCCATGGCGTCCACCCGCAATCGATCCATACCGGCCGAGTGGCCGCCGTCACATTTTGTCGATGATAGTGCCAACTTCTGTGAATAGAGGGTGTCATGTGGTCAGCACAACGATTCCTACAGCCATTAACTTTAGTTGTTTTTTTAGACCGGAGCGGCTACTTATTTTTTAAATTCAAGTAGCTTCTTATTTATCCTCAAAAGGCTGAATTTACCCCGTTTCAGATCCAATGCTTCACAGAAAAACTGGAAGCGCTGGGGATCGAACCTGGGATCTCTAGAGCTGTAGCCAAGAACTCTGAGCACTATTATTTTGCTGTACTTGTACACAGAAAGGTTTTAAGTACAGCAAAAGTCCGAAACGTTAGCTCAGTCGGTAGAATGTCTGCCTACTTAACTTGAGTCCCGGATTAAATTCCCAGCTAGGCCGAAAAATGTATCATTAGTGAAATTGGAATTTCCCCTTTCACAGTGATTAATTAATGACNAGTTAGTTTATAAGTCATGTGCTGATATAATCAGTTAGTTCAGAAAGTGCACATTAAATACCTCAGATAAATGAAAATAAAAACTTGGATGTTTTTATATTGTTTCTTAGGGGTTCGCATCCAGAGGCCCCATTCAATGAACCTTATTAGTTGCACCCAGAAAACTAGCTTCCTACTGGCCAGACATCTTTAGTACAACATAACATTTACTATGAATTTGTAAAATAATATACAAAAGCTAGAACAAAATTATATCGATAGGATTCAAATGTATTTGTAATGTTATTTGTGTATTTATTTATAATATAATTTATAGTAAAATAAATACAAATTATAAATTTTATTACGTTTTCAATCTGTTTCTTCTTTTTCTCGTGTGTGTTGTTTGTGTTAGCGGCATTATAATGGAAGTGGTAGTGATCGCTCTTTTATATATATTTTTTTCACCGCGTCTTACTACCCATTAAGGTTATACGCTTTAAGTACTAATTACTATAATGGATTAGGAATTGGGAAGGTTGAATTAGAGGAAGTGAGCCCGCATTAGCTAGGAGGGAGAGTGGGAAACCATTTAGGGAAAGCTTCGCAATAAAATAATAATAAGTGGTCACTATTTCCTCCAACCCGGTGGCCTACTTGTCAGGATGGCTTAGTGGGATGGTTAGACAATGAAAATAAAACTGCAACAGTTGGCATAAAGGACGAAAACATTCCTTCATTTATAATGCATGTAAACAAGCCTTCAAATTTGAATGTGGTGTAAAAGGAAAATATTCCAGGACTGTTTCCCTTTTCGCATGCAAGAACCTTTGAAGTTAAGTCTGTTGAGGATAAAAATATCATTGACTTCAAGGGTTGGTGGCCTGATACTTTCAAGAAGAATACAAAAAGTGTTGAAACATTTCTAATCATCAAATACATACATCGAGTGTACAGGTAAGATCATAAAGTTTATGTACAAGCACATCCGTTCATTGACGGACTCCTAGGTGATGTGTTCAAACTTTATAAATGTCGTGGTAATGTTGCACTTCTCACAACTACTGTGTAAGGTGAAAAGGTTCCTATTAACTGCAAAAAAACAACTATTGCTCTCAGAAAATGTGTGCATTATGTTCCCGATGAACACAAGGAGTTCTACGACAACAATTTGCTGTGACCAATAACTCCTGTTCAAACTGACGAAGTTCAAGAGAATAGCGAATAGAAAAAAATAAGACACAATAATAGAGAAAACTAGCATTTCTTTGTGTTTTGTGTAAGTATTTTTGTACTTTTTTAAAAATTTTGTATGGTTAGGTTATAGTAACGTTTTTGTTTTGCTTTTTTCATGTTTAAAAAAAACACTTTATCATTCATATTCAATTTTTTATGAAAGATATGTCACAAATATTACTCTAATAATAATTTATTTAGAAAATAATAACGATTGTTACAAGCAATACATTTAAAATCATTACCCCTCTTTAAATATTTTTAGGAGTAAAAGGAAAATATTTCATCAAATTAATTTAAATATAACGTTCCTATTTTATTTTTGAAATTTTAAAACAATGTAAGGAATTGTTCATCTCATTTAGTGCTAAAATTGGTTCATTAAATTTTTATTTAGAATGCTTACTTTCAGCATTAATCAGTTTTTTTTTTCATTTTTCCAAAAATTATGTCGCACGGAATCTTTTCTCTTTTCATCTCATCCATTCAATTCTCAACAACAGACTGGAGTTAAAAACAAAAGAATTTGTGAATGAGAGAGTAGGTATCCCGACAAAGGGTGGCAATCTATCAAAATCCTGCAGTTACAAGAATAAGGAGAAAATAGGGAAGGAACTAACCTGTCAACGGCACCTATCAACCAAGTAACGTTTCTATGATTGTGGGACCAACAAATAAAGGAATATACAACACCTTGTGCACGTTCCAAAGTGGGTCGAAACCACAACATTTGTAAGCTTGAGCGACGAGCTAGTGTAAAAATCATTTAAACAAATAAAATGTATCACCAGGAAAGCCTAATTTGACATAATCATAATATTCGGCCCATGAATAAACTAGACATAACCAGAGATAGAAACAATCACAGTTGCGTGTATTGACATAATTACAATAACATAGGTACTCTAATCTGATTCCAAGACGTACAGGTATGGGTACAAGCTAGATAGACATCCTCTATTGCAAAACAATCTCGGTAAACTCCTAGCATAATAAATGTCCTCAGTTCGGGCCACTAAGCCCACCAAAAAATGTGACTCACTACTGACAATTCCGAAACTATGTTAAATATAAAGTTGAATAAATAACTAGAACTCCTCACGACTCTGAAATATAGGAGCACTCTGCGCCCAACCATACAACATTCCACTATAACCATACCCGAGAAGTGGGCAATTCGTAACAACTGATACGTACTAGGAAAGCAATTTACTCCTAATTAATAAACTATTAGAAATAGTAATATCGCTCCAGATATTATTACCCAAACCAGAAGGGAATGGGTCGTTCTCGCATAGGAAACTGGCCCATTCCATTCGAGTCTAGGTAGGTGTCGTCTTGTATTTAGTGTAGCACCGCACTTGAGGCGTCCTAAATTTGACTATGAAACTGGCCCTAAGTATTGTTTGACCTCCTAAATAACACTATGCTAGGTGTAGGCTACCCTTATTTGCATGGTGGGAGAGTGAAGACCATTTATGAAAAACTACCCTCAGTACACCCAACCGAGATTCTAACCCCGATCTTCCTGTCATCGGCAGTCTAGTCAATTGCGAGTGGGATGCCTTAGAACATGCTACCCCTGAAGCGGGTTATATAGAAACAGAACAAGAGGAATGAGGGGTGGTGGGGAGTGGAAAAATGTTCAAAAATGCACCTACCTTTTCAAATGCGTGAGCTACATACTAGTAAAATATTTATACTAGTTTTCTTGACTTGATTTAAAACAAGTTCACACACTTTAGATTTACAATCTTGCAAAATGACAGTAACATTATTATTTGGTGAACTGGACTCGATTCAACATAGTACATACACAGTATCTAGTAAAATACACCAAATGTAGGCCAATATCCGCATCGAAATAACTTCTGCTCTTTTAAAAACCTTTAGCAATGCTCATAATTAAATAGTAAATTTAAAATAACTTTGTTGAGTATTTTAATTGCCGATATAAATTGCATTTGACAGTTTGTAACAACCATACACTCATACCGTTCGTCACGCGGTCTAATAAGGTTTTAGAGTAGCTTGAATAAGAGTAATCATTCCGACTAAGTAGATTGGGCTAATAGTTACCACCCTTGTGGTTTTTACATCTAACTTTTACACTAATGCGGGATTATTCCATCATAACTTAGCTTCTTATTCTAACGCATTAATAAACCTGGTGCTAACGCAACATCAACAAAATGTTCTTAGCTTCGATGGTTGATGGTCTAAGGCGTCATTCTCAAAATAGACTGGACTGTCAATGACGGGGATATCAGGCTTCAAATCCGGCCGGGTGTACGGAGGGTAATATTTAATTAATGATTTACATTCTCCCTACATGCAAATGAGAGTACAAATATTATAATAACATTTATTCTTTAATCCATTAGTGCAATTAGATTTTTTTGTAGCACTGTGTCTTACCACCTGTTCGGGTTATACGCTTATTTACTAATTACATTAATGTGTTGAGAGTGAGGAAGATTAAATTTATATATAGTGCACCTAAATTTGCGTGGTGGCAGAGTGGAAAACCTTTTAAGAAAAATCACCCTCACTGTACCGGATGGGAATCGAACCCTGATCATAAGCTACCAACTTAGTTTCTGGCAGTTGCTCTTTTATATAATATTTTATTTCATCTTGTTAGTTCTTAAAGTATGATTTTTACCATTTATAACAAAACGTTTGTCTCCTTTCCTCAGATACGATAACTCGTTTCATTCAGAGAAACATTCTTTACTTTCAGATACCATATTGTATGTATCAAAAACTATTATTTATTCGAAATGATAACCAAACTAGTGTTAGAAAATATATTTTAAAGAGTGCAATGTGTAAATAAATTATTAAAATTAAAATCACGATGGTTTAAGTCTATACACATATAAGTGGACCTCACCCTTTTGGGCTAGTTAAATCTTGGGTGTCGGGAGGGCAGCAATTTCTAGGAGGATCCAGACCATCCTTATACCCAACTTTCTAAGCCCATATTTATAACTTTGTTAGTTTTGAAATAACTTGTCTGTCACTTGAGCCACTCTTAACTGGATTCATCTCAATGTTTGTTCTCTCGTGTCGACCGCTTGGTTGTCTATCACTTTGTCCTCTTATATGGGAGCTTGTCTATCACATGGTCCAGCTCGTGTCGATCACTTGGTCCATGTCGTTTCTGGGTGTCTAGCAGTTTGTCTTTTTACAGATTTGTTCTCTCGTGTCGATCGCTTGGTTGTTTATCACTTTGTACTCCTATACTTGAGCTTGTCTAGCAGTTGGTCCAAGTCGTGTCGGCCACTTGACCCACCCAGCCCTCCAAATATTTTCTTATAGCTTGTCGAGCAGTTTGTTGTCTAGCAGTTTGTATGGTGCCTCTTCACGCGTCTGCGCACATTCCGGAACTAAGGGAGAGCTCTCTTGAGAGTTTTTATGAAACAGCCAAGATACAGTTCAATTGTTTTGTTGTACACTCCATTCAGACGAACGATATAATATGTCTTGTGAGCTGAGCGGGTGAAATCCAACAAGGACCGGCTGATAGAATGGGATAAGTTCATGAAAACTGTTTGGTGACGGGGTACTGTTGTTACATTTTACTGTTGCGACCTATAGAAAACGTATTAGATAAAACTGTTTGGCTTATAGTAATATTATATGGGACAGTAATCAATTTTTTCAAATATATTTTTTTAAATAAATTTATTATTGTTGTGTTTTTACAACAGTTGAAACACGTTTCCATTGATATATTGTGGCTATGTATCAATTGAAAAGATCTACATTATAGTAGTAGTAAAATTGTTTAAAGTTTAGCATTAATAAAAATGGCAAACATAAGCAAATCCTCCGAAATTATTCAAGGCTATAAAGACACGCTAAAAAGACAGGTGGAAGAATTACTACTCAGAGAAATCCCAAGAAAAGTGGGGGAACTGAATGTTCTTCTCGAAAACACAAATAAATTCAAGGAAATGAACCATTTAGACGTGATTCGATCACCTCAATATTCTGTTGTCACAAAAGAACAAGGAGAGCCGACAAAGAAGAGGCAAAAGAAAAGTAAGTACAACTATGACGAAGAGATTATAAAAAATCAGGTACAGGTGACAAATATAACTTTCCCGTCTAACAAAGAGCTCAGCGAGCTGATATCAGTCGTTGAACCATTTATAAGACAACTCATTGAGGACACCAACACGCTGAAGATGTGGATATCCTCGATACCGAAGATTGAAGATGGTGACCATTTCGAAGGGACCCTCCAGGAGAACGCTATCGGACAAATCATGATGGTCCTCTCTGAAGCGAAAAAATTCCTCTGCCAGATATCCTTGTATTTCGAAGCAAGAGGTAAGATTGTTTCCAAGGTGCTGAAATATCCGGGGGTCGAAGATTATATGAGAGCTGTCAGTAAATTGGATAAAGAGGAACGCGTCAATCTTTGGTTGGTGGTGTGTGCCATCCGAGATCACTACTACTCCCTATACGACTATTTAGTTAAATATTGGGAATAGCTCGATATTCCTCGCCATAGCAATGTTGAATCGTCATATTTACTCATGCACATAATCAAGGGGTTTTATTAGCTACTGGTTGTTATAATAATGTTGAAGATATTTTCATGTATTTATCCTGTTAGCTATTATAATCATGTACACCTAAAAATACAGGTACAGTTAAAATTGTATGTATTAATAATATTTAAATTAATAAATAGCTCTGCAAAATGTAAGAGGATAAAAATTACAGTGTGGTGTTTTCAATAAAATACTAGGTTATACACATATATTTTAGGTTTATTTGTTCACCTAATGAAATAGTGTGAGATTGGTGGTAGCCACATCCTTACAGTGCACCATGGATTTTATTTCCAACAATGAAGTTATGGTGATGGGGTGGGAGCTACGCCCCTACAGTGAACAAACCATTTTATTTCCAACAATGAGTTTATGGTGATGTGGTGGGAGCCACGCCCCTACAGTGCACCATACATATTATGTCCAACAATGAGATTATTTGGAATGTGGTAAGAGTTATAACCCTGCAGTGCAACCGACCGGGACTCGACCCCAATCTCCTCATTAGTTGGATTCCAGTTTATTGTGACTATTAGACCATGCAACCATAGAATCATGTTTGTTTTTGTATTCTTGATCACGATTGGCTGAGCCTCTACACCAATCAAGGAGCGTTGTACATACTTATATTGTCTATAGGCCGTTCCATTCTTACATAATAATTGTAGTACGGGTTTCATGGAGCTCGCAGTTGCCACTTGAGAAATTGGCAATTTTTATAATAGAGAATAAGGTTGTACAAACTATATACACATTATAGTAATACATTTAAAAGTTTGGCTTGTGTAATTGACACTGTATTATTATTATTATTATTATTAATAATAATAATAATAATAACCTCCGTAAAATAGACACTGCACAAAATCATCTGCCAATATTAGGGTTTGAATCCTAAAATTTCTAACTGAAGATTTTTTTTTTACAAATCAGTTAAAATAAATTGTTTTCTCCTCCTCTACCCATGTAAATGTGTGCGCACTTTCTTTATAAATGAATTTGTTAAGTAATTCTCTATATTATTACATTGATTATAATAAGAAGAAGCGGTTGGTTATAACCTTTGTTTTACGTTCTATAACATTTGAGATTAAATCATCAACCACCATGTAGGTTCGTATAAAATAGTGATCGAAACACAACACCAATAGAACACGACTGGTAAACACACTTTTTATGTAGTACGGGTGACCTGGCGGTCTAGGGGTAAGGTGTCAGACTTCTATGCTGGCGGCCGGGGTTCAATCCTCGGTCCCGGCAAAGATTTATCTGATTACCAAACCCTTCCTTCACCTCTGACAATACATCTTGTGAATGTGAGGAATGCCAGGCCTCCACCGTGGTTCGGATTCCACGTTAAACTGTAGGTCTTCCATTTCATCTCACAATCACCCTACCATTACACATTAGCGTAAGTGCGTATAACCCGAACGGGTAGTAAGACGCGGTGCTAATAATAATAATATGTAGTACGTTTCAAACAGTTGTGCTTGGGCTTTCCAAGAGGACATAAGTTCACATTTCTTATTGTTATCATTTGGGGGGATTCATTTGTGCTAAGTTCAACAGAGCTGTACTTTGTATAGTTACAGTGCTACGTCTAGCACATATGTTTGGCTATCAGCAACTTTTACTCATTTAAATAAAAAATAGTATGCCTTAAGGATAAGGAAAGTTGCTAGTACGTAACTTTAACCGATATTTGCCTGGAATTATTTAAAAAAATACTTTATAATACAGACTCCAGATAATAATATTTTGATTAGGTGTATCTTACGTGAAATTTTACAACACCCTGATTATCTCAACATATGCCTTTTGGTTTAGAAACTATGAAAAACCCAACAGTCATTCCCCAACATACACTTTACCAAATATAAATATTCAATCGTGCCGGGAATCGAGCTACCGACTGTGCTAATTTTTTTGACTCATGTCAGTGAATTCTGGCAAGATTGAACACCGACCATAATTACTGTACTAACTAACTAATTTTTGTACTAACGGTGACAAAGATTATAAAGAAAGTATAAATAACGTTTTAGACCGATACACAACCACTAAGGGTAGCTAGATTGTTTTTTCAGAAAGAATACTATAATATAATAATTTGTTGCTCATAAAATACATTTTTAAATATTTAACAATGTATCGGCTATGATTGCAGCCTATTAAAGTAAGCAAACGAATAAGTATAATGGTTGGCATATGAATGTAAAATTGACTGAACAGTTGTATAACTTTGCTTTTTTTTTCTTTGCAAGACTTAGCTACGCTGAATTTGTAAACACGTGCGTGTCCAGATTTCTAGGAACCAGTTAATTTCATTCACATGACTCTAACAAGATAGTTGATATAGGCCAATCCAATCAAATTACATTTTATAGTCTTAGCACCGCGTCTTACTAGCGGGCTACACGCTTAAGTACTAATTACGCTAATGGGTTAGGAATTGGGGAGGTTTAATATAGAGGAAGTGAACCCGCATTCGCGTGGAGGAAGAGTGAAAAACCATTTAGGAAAAACCACCCTCAGTCATCCGAGTGATATTCGAACTTCAATCTCCCCATCCTTGGCAGTCTAGCTCAACATGAAACTTGCGCGTTAGCTAACTACGCCACCGAGGTGGGTAATGCGGGTACACTTCATCTAGATTAAAGGGAGGATAAGTCACCCAAAACACCATTTTGGTTAATTGTCCACTCCCCAACTTTCCCTTAGCAAATAAGGTTCCACCGCCACTAACCAAGCCTGGATAGTATCAGAGATAATTTCATTTTTTCTAATAAATTTAGCTGTTTAAAGATTTGTGCTTGGAAATAAGGTTGAGTCAACTCTGCCCACATGATGAAAAATGATGCAAAGAGATCGAGGTTGTTTGTGACCAGGGTGGTCAACATGCTCATCCGATGACACTGTCTACAGTCATCTGTTCCAATTTTTACAGCATTTAGGCATATGTTTGTAGTTTTTATGCTCTTCCTAATAAAAATGAAACTAGACTCTATTATTTTGTTCATTTATTGCAATACAATGTGTTAGCTTGGGAAAAAAAAATTAGCTTTCAGAATAAGTTGTGGGGTATTTCACCCGTTACAAAGAAGTTTAATCAATTCGACCAAAGTCAGTGTACGAACAATATCCCAACACCATCTAAAACTGTCTTTGATAGAGCATATTTTCTTGATTAATCATTACACTGACCGCAGACATTCTGCTTTGGCGGTGTTGGCACCAGAAATAAGAAGTTAAAATGGAGTATCTTATCCTCCCATCCTAAACGCCTGAAGTTTCAGCGAGTGCGTGTTACATATGACGTCAACGAAGTCACCGGCCCTCTCTAGAACTTACTAGGCATGTTCGCTAGGGGAGGAATTGTGTGTTCCCTTCTTATCACCTCCTTTTATCCTCAGCACATATTGCACCGTCTGACACGGCGCATGTACATACAGGTTAATACAAGTAATGAGAACTAGAGGAGATTAGGATCAATGAATTTTAATGATACTGTATACTTCATAGAACAGATATTTGAACATATTGCACTTATATCTCAGTAAGTACTAAGTTAAATAACAATAAAGTAATGAAGTGTGGCAAACTTGCTTAAGTAATAGCCACAAGGGGGCGAGAAGCGCCAAGACAATAACACACGCCAAAACGGGGTGTTACTCATTTTACTATTTACATGTCAAGTCGGCCTGGCAAGCAGACCAAGTGCGTACCCCAGGCAAGTTCTAGTTTAGCTATATTAGAGAGACCTCGATACTTAGATACCATCCTAATCAGTGTGCAAAAACAGTTACTCGGAAATATCTAGATCCACGGGCCAACCGAGGACGAGACGCGCCCCACTGGTTGAGCTCCCGCAGGGTGAGCAGCACCGCAAAAATCAAACAATGAACAAGTGACACTGCAGCCGAGCCTGAGGGGCAAGACGGCCCACTAGCAGTGTACTTGCAAAGTGAGAGTAGCAAAATAATAACAACACTATACCACGGGCCGATCATGAAAGGTACGAGCGGCCCACAGTTTAACCACCCAACAACAACATTGGGATAGGCCAGTGAACCTAATTAGGTACAAATCATCGGCCTCCATATAGCCTAAACTATCTCCTGCCTAGGCAAGCTATCCTAAATATACAACAATGGACACATCATGTGTGTCGCGGGATTCACCATCCCGGGCGCGAGAAGCGCGCTATACCGCAATTGTTGATTGCAGTCCGTTCTCCTGGCCCAGGAGACTCTACATTAAATATTATATAACTAGCCTAATTGTAATATAACAACAGTGTCTCACAATAGACACGGATAGTTTCCTATTATTAGTCCCTACTAAATGATACTTCTATCTATCCTCGCAGGACGTAGACTAACCCTAACAATAACATATTAATCTGGAGTCTACTCGTCATATCTCATCTTCGTAGTTGTAGAGTCCTTCGACTTCCCCCGGTATAGAATATCCATTCCCCTAGGATAGTAAGACCACCGTCGACTAGATGATAGATTCTGACTAGAAGTGCGCGCTGATTCGGACTGCGTAGACGATGTCTAAGCGATCGTCTGCTGGAGCGTTCTGTCTTAGTTCCCAGCAGTCAGGCGAATATATAGTAGATAGGCCCGTACGAAGCGAAGGGGGAACCTCCCCACTCTTCTAGAAGGATGACCCACGCTGGCCAACGGTTTTCTTGGAGTGGTCAGTCGGTTGGTGCTTGTGGCCGAAAGCGGAGTTATATCCCAGCAGTGGTGATCGGTCACGTATCTTCTATGGTGTGTCATCGAATTGGGCATCAGTCTTACAGAACGAGTCGGCGAAGCGGTATGTAAATAAAGAGATATATTATTAGCGAAGCATTTACATTAGTATGTTATGTTTAACTTTGATGATTTGCAGGAACTAGCCACACATACGTTCTCTTGCACGTTTTAACGGGGCTAACCCAGGTTTGCCCGTTACAATATGATCGTATAAATTGTTATGTCCAAAAAATAATAATCCACACTTCGTCTTATCCTCGCCTGGAAAAGAAACTCTTGACGCCTACAAACAACCCCTCTACTAGTCTAATCACCATGTAGGAGCGAATCAGCATCAAGGTTTTCAACTGGTATACGCTTATGCCATGATTTCCACCCTTTTCCCCTCACGCCTTCTTTTAGCGATCCGTTTAATCCATCTCTAAGATCACTGAGATCGCGTTTTTGTGTTGTTGGGCTATAAATTGGCATGTTTAACCTGTATGGATACTCATTATACCACCAACTTCAGCGTAGGTAAGCGGCACTATCTGCAACAGCTGTAATCTGTATATTTTTCTAAATTCTCTTTCGGCCTAAAATAATCTAAATCTTTGTCAAAATTATCGTTTTTTGAACTTTAATAATATATTTGTTAAAATTTTCACTTTAGGTTTAAATATTTCTTTTGAACATATATATGGGCCAAATTATGAGTAAATTCGTTTTGGGTTCAAAACCTGACTTGTCCAATGGAATCTTGCCATCTTGTTTGTTTTTATTGGTCTTGCCTTGCCTGTTATGTTTGTATATAGATATTTTTATGGTGTTCACTTAATTGTTTATCTATGATTATGTTGCTTTTAATAACACTTGATACTGTTATGTTACTTGTACAAGTGGTTTGTGTACCGCGCTAACAAACATTGATTTATATCTCAATAGCTTAGCAGCTAAATTATACTTTGTTCTCTCGCATTCTCAGTAGTCACTTTCTTCCTGTGTTGTTAAGGGGACTGTGTCTACGTTTTTTCATTCCATTAATACAGACGAAAATAAACGAATAAAAATTGTCATCAATAGTCTTTTGTAATCTCTATTTTCTTGTACATTACATTTATCATCACTTAAACCGTTTTCTATGTCGTGTAAACTTCCTCTTTACCCTCTCATTCTGTTGATAAGCTATAGGTAGGTCTAGAAGGTTGCCATTGCACCCCTAATTGCGTGCCACTACGGCGTACAGTGCGAAGTATATCAGCGTAATGTAGACAATAATTAACTATTTAACATTAGTCTACACTACACACTAAATTAGCAAAACTAAAAGCAATCACACGTCACAGTATTTATAGTACGCATCTATCTCCAGGCAGGCTGTTCTGAATGGCCGTTGTTAATATTTTCACCAACTACATAAAGTTGGGGGTTGATAGCTGGATCCCCCAACCTTCTTTGATCTATAGCAGCCTGCGCAGTCTTCTTTCTTTGCTGACTCATTTCTGCCTTCTTTTATTTTTGTCGATAACGTTTTGTCTTATTCTACCCAACTTTGTTGCCTGTTAATAATTAATACAATTCCCAAACTATTTTTTAAATGCACTTAAACATTAGAATAGATAAGCTACTCGTATTTTCTTGTTTATTCAAATCATAAATAAAAAATTAAGTTAATATTATTATTTTTGCTATTTTTGGCTATGGACTTGCCTGTAATGCAGGTGTAAAGGCTTGTATACTCGTACTGTACATGGTTCGGACTTAATTATAATGCGAAATTGAAGAGTGATAATCCCAAACGGTTTATGTGCCATTATAACCATTTTGAATTATTAAAGAAAACCAACCCATTTAATAAGAAGATCTGAGAGTGAGCCCAAACATTACCTAAGATAATTATTTCAAACCTTTAATATGCATTGTGAATATATCTATTTAAGGTGAACATTTTTAGCTGAAAAAACACCAATTTAGTGTTTTACAGCACCTAGCCACATTGGGTATTACACTCCTCAATTATGAAATTTATCAGATTTCCTGTCGTTCCCTAGTATTCCACTATGAGATTGAATTTGAAAAAAGAACCAGTGGAAAATTATTGAACTATGAAAATAGAGATAGAATCATTTGAAAATAGACATTTTGAAATACTCCTGGAAAGGTGCCTTGAGGTTATTTTTTTCCGAAATTGTTTCTCACTCTTCCTCCACGAAGATGTATGTTCTATTATTTCCTCTAAATTTTACCTTCCTCATCCCTATCACAATAATGTGTCAGGGTGGTCAAGTGTGGAACTTTTTTTTTACCAATCCCTGGCTGAAGTGAACTGGTCCAATTTGAATTTTGATAGAAGTTCTTAATCTTAGCGCCGTTTTAAAGATGTCAAAACTGGATTCCAACTACGACTGGGAATGTGTGTGAGGAAATTTCTTAAATAATAACTGTATTATGAATATGTTCAATTTTCAATAATTTTCTACGAGATTTTGTTTCACCAGAATACCAACTGAATGAGTGAGAGGTTTCTATTATTTTATGTCTGAGATGTATTCCACCCCATTTCAAGCCATCTAAGAACATCTATTAGTCTAAAATATTCCACAAAAATTGAACTACAAATATCAAAGCTATTATCTACATAACGATTTTAACAAGCTAATATTTTTAATCATTTTATTTTTGTCAACTTTCATTGTCATGATTTCAGGTATTGTTAAACTCATAATATTTTATTCTTAAAGTTTCAATTGTTTAATTTTTTCTATCTTAATTATTTAATTTAAATAGTTGGGAGCATAATAAATTTTAGTTTACTTGAAAACAACATTTATATTTCTTTATTTGCATTTAATATTATTTTAATAAGTTTCTCTTAGCATTGGTAAGTGAACATTGTTTTCAGATTTAAAATTTAATATAAAAATTTTGACATATATTTATATTTTTACATTTCAATTATATTTATGTTACCTTGACTGTATTTATCGGATCTCCAAAGGCAGGAGATGTTGTATAAACCAAGATTACGTGAATGATCTAACAAATGATACAAAATATTATTTATTTCATGATAAATATTAAAAATTTACCGCATCATTATTGAAGTGTTTATTTATGTTTTTCCCTTAATTATTGATGCTGTCCATCTATTAGTGTAGGTTGTAAGTCATGTGTTACGTTATTATGACAGCCAGATAAGTTCAGTGAGGTTGTTCTTAACGTAAAAAATACCCAGTAGTCCGAATATTGTAAGAATTTCGTGCATCCGAGCAGTAATTTTAGTTAAACCTCACCCACCCCCACCTCTTTTTAATAAGTTGAGCTAATACTACATAACATTTATTGAGTAAACGGTGATAGCTTATAGTAAGTTGTAGTTTTGTGATATTAATATCACAGCGTACGCACACAAAAATATAGTATTATACAGAGTGTTTGGAAAATTATAGCCCAAACTGCACATTTTGAACCAAAAGTAATACAAAATCCCTTTATCCTTACATTCGGAGACTTATGCTAATACCATTAAATTCTGTTCAAAGTTTAAGCGTACAGCGCCGGGACAGAAAAGCTGTTTAAGCATGCGTGTACAGCGGGTTGTATAGGAGCTAGGCGGGTGGCACAACACATCTCGACATCTTGGAGCACGGCAGCAGAAAATACCACAATTACTGTAGTAAACAACACACAAGTTCATATAGAAATGCAAATATGTTCTGAGGCTCGTCATTAATGATCCTACATCAGAAAGTGCTTGCTATTAATACATGTAAAGTGTCACGCGCCTTGCTCTTACGCAACTTGTTGCTTGAACAGCTTTGCTATCCCGGCGATGTAGTCTGATTTTTAATCAAAATCTCTTTAAACTAAACAGTTTTTTTTAATGCCTGCTTGATAGCGATGTTGTCACGTGATGATCCTCTTGTTGAAGGTCTCAAGCTCTATCAATGAGCACAGCCATTTTAACCTGGTGTATCTGTACCGTGTTAATGATTATGCTAATAAACCTAGATTGGTATTAATTTATTTATAACACTTAATTAACTTTGCCAATTAATTTTTCCACAATTGAAATAAAGTTTCCTGCTTCGGTGGTCGAATGGCTTAAGACGTCACTTTCGCAATAAACTGGACTGCCAATGACGGTGGGATTAAGGTTAGAATCCCAGTTGGGTGTTCTGAGGACGCTTTTTTCCTAAGTATTTTTCCCTTCTACTTCCACGTAAATTTGGTTGCACTTCCTCATCGCTAACATATTAACGTAATTAGTTCATGTGCACATAGCCCAAGCTAATATCAAGACGCGTTTGACAAAATAAAAAGAAAGATTGAAATTTCACAGATCTTATAATTTCACAATAAAATGCAATAAGTACGGTATTAACTTGTTGGTGACATAGTAAGTAAAATATTAGATATCCCTACCATTTTATCTTTAACAGCAAAGAGCGCTCTTATGTTTGAAGGTCAAAGTAGTTCACACAACTATATAAACACTCACATAAATCAGCTCTACAATTGAAGCACATGAGATTGTCAGTGTGTCGAGACAAACGAGTGATACATCAGGAATAAGATGGCGAATAAACAAGTAGACAGTGTTGTATTCAAAAATGGATATAAGATGCCTCTTGTAGGACTTGGGACGTTTCAAGTAGGTATTCACAATTTTAAGTGCCTTATTTCTTAGCCCATGATCCAGGAATATACTCCATTATTAATTTTACTATCTGTTTTAATCTTTTAAAAGTAATAAAGGAATCAAGACCATTGAAATGTAATATTGTTGCTCAGAGCAGGGATAGTTTATTTTCAATCGTACCGATTTAAAAATTCGCTAAAATTACAAACGTGAATATTTACAGGTTGTTGCCTTTTTTTTAAATAACTAAGGTGACCATTTGTTTCGGATTTCCTGAGAAAATCCCGATTTTTGGTAGAGTGTCCCGTATTAGTAAATTATTCCGGATTTCAAAAACTATCCCGTTTTCAACTTGCTAGTTATTTTTTAAAAAAACTGCTGTGTAGAATCGGCTACGTGAGCTACATTTGGCAACATTGTTCGAAATGTGTAAAGGCCCCCTTACACGGTCAATATTATTGCACAATATTGCGCATTTCACAATAATATTGACTGTGTAAGGGTAATATTGAAAGTTTGCGCAATATATTGAGGAATATTACAAGTTTTTAATATTTATTGAAGCTTTGTCGATATATTGAAGCTTCGTCAATATTATTGAACCGTATAAGGCAGTTATTGTGCAATATAGCCCTCTAGTGGTTCTGTTTTCTCTAACCTAAAATACCGGCAATGTCTGTTTCGGAGAAAAAAGAAACAAATAAAGAAAAGGAAAAAATATTTCTTTTGAAATGCATAAAGATAACAGAAATTATTTTATTTGTGTGGTGTAAGCCTATATGTATTAATAAATAAAGAATGCCAGAGATATGAGTATGTATTGTGATCATTTGATTTGTAAGACTTGTAAGTCACTGCCGGCTTCGTGAAAAAATAAAATCAGAGGAACATATGAACCGTGATAAGAAAAATGAAGCTTATTCGAGACATAATTCTCGAACAAGTTTCGGATGTAGAATGAACAATCGCACAAAAATATTGACCGTCCAAGGTCGATTTTTCACGCAATATATTGACAAAATAATCTTGATTCAGTAATACTGATCGTGTAAAGAGGCCTTAACTTTATTTTAATCATCTTTCCTTTCGGTAAGAACTCTCACGCTACCTCTTTTTCATTTAACAAACTAATTCTGGAGTCGATACTAACAATGTCTTTCTTGCCTGTAATGTTTCAAACACAACGCAGGAGCTTCAAATTTGTTGCGTGCTTTCGTATAGATAAAATCTTAAATTAACAAAAATGGATTTACCTAACTATTTCAACAATTATTAACAAATTGTGCTAGGAGAAAATGCAATGTATATTATTTAGAATTAAATTATACCCAACTTTTTGTTTCAGGAACATGAAATATTAAACTAAATTTGTTTAATTATCTATGTAGGCCCAAGTTAAACATAATGTCAAGGAAAACTTAAAAGAGTAATCAAAAAATACGGGATTTGCTAAAATAACGAACATAAATCATGTTAAAATAACATATATGATTAAAAAATTATGTCCTAGATTGGCGTGAATATTATTAAATGGTCAGCATCTTCATATCACACTTTAATTTATTAGTATAAATTTAGTTATTAAAATTTGCTATATTTTGTTTTTAGAGAAGTGATACGACAAGCATAGAGAGTACCATTGATGCTGCTTTGAAAGTAGGATACAGACACTTTGATACAGCCTACTTCTACAGAAATGAAGCTGAAATGGGGAAAGCCTTCAAAAAATGGTTGGACTCAGGAAAGATTAAGAGAGAAGAGCTTTTTATTGTGACCAAGGTGCATAATTTATTCGAGCAAGTATAATTTTAAATGGATATAACTATATTATTAATACACTATTAAAGATATAAAATTAAATTAGAAAGATACTCATGATTAACAGTGCTCACACCAGCTCCAAAGGGTTCTCCATAGAGATTATTTCATCTGAGCAATTATATCACCTTATTAAGAGTTTTTCATTTCCATTAAAAATAAGTTCAGATGCTGTTGGATTTAGGAGTGAAGAATTAAGACTTGCATGCAGAGACTCCTGACCATTATCAAATGAACTATGAAAGTGTAATTTATCTTTAATCGGAATATTAAAACATTATAATTAGAATTAATTACCATTCTAGATTTACCCAGACCATACCAATATTATTTTATGCATAAATATCATAATTTATAAAAACATTTTGAATTAGGCTGATATTAAAAATTAGTCATATTATTAAAGTTATTTTTAAAAAATATCAAATTAAAAACACATGACAGCATAATTCATAAAATAGAAAAAATGTAAACTAACCATAACTCCTTTTTGATTGGTGTAAACCTTTTCTTTAAGTGTAGTGATTACTTAATGAAATAATTGTTTTCAATGTCATAAGTACATGTAGGCCTATGTTGTCAACCTAGGTGGTCTTGGGGTAAAGTGCCTCAGGACTCGATGTTTGTGGATTCAATTTCAGCTAAGGTTAGCTGATTTTGTTTGAGTGATAAAAATCTGTAGCACAGGGGTTGGCAATCTTCTTAGACCCTGATCGACTTAGAAACCTATTTTGTTTAAACATCTTATATGTATTATCTTAAAATAAATCTTCCTCAAATAACTTACTTATATCTCCACCCTTCGAAAAAATCCAGAATAAATAAGATATATATTTTCATACAAATTATTGAATTTGGTTACAAAATTACTGATGATTACCGGATAAGGTTATTTTAGCTACACTGAACTATTGTTTGAAAGTATGCTACTATTGTATTACAAAGTTTTAGAGACTCTAATATTGACTTTTAATGAAGATGTCATCTTTTATACGATCAACTGAAAATTGCGGTGAGATCGACCGGTCGATTGCAATTGACTAGTTACCGAACCCTTCGTAGCACAACATCCATTCTAGGCTGTAGTCGGGGAGGAGGAGGAAGGGTTCAACCCCCCCCCCCTTCCCCAAAATTTTATGAACAAGGTATATATGACTTTATTTATGGTTTAAACACTATCAAAATTAAGGTACACATACAAATTAGGGGTCTGTGTTACCATAAAAAGCACTTCAGAGAGCTTCTAGAGTTGTTTAACTGTATATATTTTTCTTAGCCTTCGGCGGTTAGAAGATTATGTTGCCATTAAAAAAACTCCAGATATCTTTTAGAATTGTTTAAATATATACTTTTTTCCTTATACTTCGGCAGTTAGGAGGTTATGTTACCATAAAAAGCACGTCAGAGAACTTCTAGAGCTTTTTAATATTCAGAATATTTCCTAGCCTACAGCAGTTAGTGGATTATGTTGCCATAAAAAGCACTTCAGAGAGCTTCTAGAGTTGTTTAACTGTATGTATTTTTCTTAGCTTTCGGTGGTTAGAGGGTTATGATGCCATAAAAAAAACACTCCAGATAGCTTCTAGAGTTGTTTAAATATATACTTTTTTCTTAGACTTCGGCAGTTAGGAGGTTATGTTGCCATACAAAACACTTCAGAGAGCTTCTAGAGGTGTTTAAAATTTAGAAACTTTTCTAGCCTTCAGCATTTGGGAGATGTGCCCACCAAACCACCTATGAAATTTTTAGCTGGCTATGGCCTTGCTTCCTTTGAAAGGGAAGTTGGTTCCGTTTTGATTGTGGTGTGTAAAAGAGCCCTGGAAGGCATGTGAAAATACCTTTCCCAGCAAATTTGATAATGCCTTTTGAGCTCGTTCATAAAAATTCAGTGTGAAGGCAAAGGGGAACTACCAAATTTCCCGAACTTTGCTAGTACACGGGATTTCCACCAGCTGAAAGGATGGGTGTGTGCGGGGGCGGCCCTAGGGCGGTGCGAGTGGTGCAACCGCACCGGGCGCCGTCATAAGAGGGGCGCAGAAAATGGAACGATAGATCGTCTGCGAAAAAAATAAAACCCATCACCTATTACTAGTTAGCTCTAACCGCCAAAATTAATTTTATACAACACTGATATAGGTTGTGTGCTACCGACCGAGTCGAGTCAACTCGAGTTGCCCATCACTAGTTCTGTCCGCCACCGCGCCGCGCCGCTTGCGCCTCTTTCGCCGATCACCAGCCGTTGATTCATGTACGGGTGCATGTGCTGTGATTTGTGTCTATGTGTCGAGCTCCAAGGGAATTTGAATCGTTATCGCTAATTATTATTGTCGAAACGTTACTACTGTTAAAGTAGGTATTCTGTGAGTATCCTAAATGTTGTTATGTAATGTAAGATGTTAGAAACAACATCATGCTAGACATATTTGTGTTTACGTAGATCATACCTAAGCTAGTCTAAGAGTGACTTACATGACATCAGTTTAACATATTCTTCAATTTGAATTAGATAAACATTGTTTGTTATCTACCTGTAAGTATTTTTTGAAAATACAATTATTATTAACAACGCATTTCACAACACCTTTCGGGATATTATGCTTAGCGCCGTCGGTAAAACAGCTAAACCTTTTTTTCTCTGTCTGTGTCCATCATGTCAAAATTCCGTTATCTTGAAATAGATAAAGATTTTACTTGAGTAAAAATAATTCCTACTCTCAAACGTTATTTAGCTTTAACTAATAGCTAAACAGCGAACCTAACTAATGTCAAATTAAACATCGTCAGACCCTTGTTTAAGTGCCTAACTAACAAAATGGCGTCACCAAAACAGTCTGTGTAGCTGTTAATTTATCTGACAAAACTCAACTATGTGGAAAAGTTCGATAATTTTTTTGCTATGGAGTAGTTAGTAAAAAGCATTTATACCTATCATTAATTCATACAAATAAAATTTATGACAATAAGTACAATTATCTTTACGTTTAGCCATTCTTTTGTATTTATTTCTTCCCGAATAATTCTAAAATAAACAAAATACAAATACCTACTTATGTAAGCAATAATCAGTCTAAACAAATGGTCAACAGTTGTGGTCCGTTTTTTCTGTGTGAACGTGTCACGTGAACTTTTTGTGTTTTTTTTACTTGCAATGCAATTTGAAACAGTATATGCGGGGCTTTTCGCTATGATTTCGATCTTCCATTCGGTCATCTGCAAAGTGTTGCTATAGCAAAAATAATTCTGCGTTAGTTGACTAAATACATCTTAAACATTATTTATGAGTTAAAAAAGTTAAACATTACTTAATGTATTAAGTAGTTATTAGTTAAACTGTTGTTTGATGTTGACTAAGACTTTTTAATAAGTAAGACAGTTAATGTTTTAAAATAAATGTAGGCGTAAATTTTAGTTCCATAAAATATCCTCTTTCATTCTAATTCTTGTTGTACTGTAAACACTTTTAGCTGCGTTAAATACCTATTTTCGAGCATTTAACTTTGCTAAACGTATTTATCAACTAAAATGTTGCTATGCAATGCACTAATTTAATTTAGAATTAAAACTGCGTTCATCTAACATTTAAACGGAATTAGATTGTGTTATGCAAGTCGCCCTAAATCGCAACTTGAAAATCAGTTTTTCAATACATTTTGATCTAGTATGTATTGTATTTGTTGCTCCCCTAGTAAAAGTTTCCGAGTGACAATATTTTTGGGTGTAGAATTGACTTTAGGTAGTTTCAGTTTACCTTGGTATCGAAAATATTTACAAAGTAGAATGCATCCTTTTCTTTACAGACAAAACATGTTTCTACCTCCAAAAAATTATCTGGCGCACAAAACTTAAAAAGAAAACGAAAAAAGCAAGGCGAAACTGAAAAGGCTGCAAAACTGCTAGCAACATTTTTGAGAGTTGAGAAGTAATTTGAATCGTTCATCATCAGAACTAGTCCAACACGCGACGGAAGAAGACCTATTTAATAGAAGTTCTTCAGACGAAGCCCATGAAGATGAAGAGCAGAATGCACAAGAAGACTTAGCTATTTCTGGAATGTCATATGCAGTTCAAAATATTACAGAAGATAGTATACCAGATCACCGTCACCTCTTCAAAATATAAATTATGATATTTCAAAATGGTCGCTCGTTGACCCTGCAACCAGAGATGAAATAATTATTTGAGGTCCTGTAAGAAACGAAATGAACAACGAAAAATATCCAAGAAAAAATGGACGGTATTTTTCTAATACAAATTTTCAAAGGGTAATGCCAAATGGAGAAACTTATAAAAGAATATGGCTCGTTTACTCTTAATCTGCAGATAAATTATATTGTTTTTGTTGCTGTTTATTCAACAGAAGTTTCCCATTCTAATTTAGGAAAAGAAGGATTTGACGACTGGAGACACTTATCAGTGCGTCTCAAAACTCACGAAACTTCCTCAGATCGCCAATGCGCCATGCACAGTTGGATAGAAGCGTCGATTCGATTAAAGAACTTCAGTGGAATTGACAAGCATTTGCTAAAACAGATTGAAGACGAGAAATCACGGTGGGTTGCTATCCTCGAACGAATGATGTCCTTAGTATTCTTTTTAGCAGGCAATAATTGGTCGTTCAGAGGAAGCTCTGGATCTGAAACACTATATGCTCCTAATAATGGTAACTTCCTGGGTTTAGTGCAACTGTTAGGAAAACTCGATCCTTGTGATGATGGAGCACCTCCACCGTATTGTTAATAAGGAGACTAATGTCCACTATTTTGGCAAGCGTATTCAAAACGAGTTGATTGGTTTACTTGGAAGTGAAGTTCGAAATAAAATTTTGACTATGTTAAAGTCATCTAAATACTTCTCTATCATACTGGATTGCACTCCTGATGTCAGTCACGTTGAACAATTTTCTTTAACATTGCGTTTTGTTGACACTAATGAAGGTGAAGTCCAAGTGCGTGAACGTTTCATTGCTTACAGGCCGGTAAGTGACTCTTCGGGTGCTGGACTTACTGGCCTCTTTCTTGATGATACTGTGCAAGAGTTCGATTTGGATATGAAAGATTGTCAAGGCCAAGAATATGATAATGGATCTAATATGGTAGGAGTAAAAAAAGGTGTTCAAAGCAGAATTCTGAACCAATATCCACGAGCATTTTTTAATCCATGTGGCTGTCATAGCTTAAATTTGATAATAGCAGATGCCGCAAAAACATCTGTTAAACCGGTTTGTTGGTTCGGATTTCTTCAAAGGCTTTTTGCTCTATTCTCTGGATCAACAAAGCGATGGGAAGTGATATCCAAGCACGTAGAAAAACTATCACTGAAAAAAGTTTGTGAAACTCGTTGGGAGAGTAGAGTTTCTAGCCTCGCTGCAGTTCTTTATCACTACACTTCAGTTCGTGACACCCCTCTGGATCTTCACGAAGAAACGAATGACCCAGTTGCAGCATCAGAGGCCTTGTCGCTGATTCAGGACATGGAGCAATTTGAGTTTATAGTAACAATGGTGGCTTGGTATGATATTTTGTTTCAAATATAACATTGTAAGTAAGGCTATGCAGTCTGAAACTATGGATTTACCAAACGCTTCACAATTGCTGAAAAACTGCTCGGAATTTGTAAACGAGTACCGGGGTCATTCGTCTGCTCTGATAACAGCTAGGGAAATTGATTTTCAAGCTGGAACAGATCCTATTTTTAAGCCAGTTTGATCCAGAGGTAAGAAGAGATTATTTGAATACGAGGCCGTAGATGAGACACCAACAGATCCTGAAGAATTGTTTAAAATTAACGTATTTTACCCTATGGTCGATACAATTGAGAATGCGTTGGTCACTCGATTTACACAACTATCCAAGTTTAATTATACATGGTCCTTTTTATACAATATCAAAACAATTCCTGAAAAGTACAAATTGGAAAAAGGCTGTGTAGATTTAGAAATAAATTTAACCGATGGGGGGAAATGTGACATATATGCTGTCGCTAACGGAGAAAGAAGTTTCAGTAAATTAAAACTCATTAAAACTTATTTACGTTCAACCATGTGTCAGGATAGACTGTCAGATCTAGCAATTTTATCTATAGAAAATAGTATTGCCCAGGACTTGAATTATTCTGAATTAATAAAAAAATTTGCAAGCGCAAAAGCGAGAAAAGTGGCAATCTAGGCTTTTTAGTTAATTTTTCATTTCTTAATTTGTTTTAATTTTAAATTAATTTACGATGCAAATTTGACTTTTGCGTGATGTAAGCGTTGTCTCTATCATAGTAGTTTAAATAAACCTTTTCAAACAAATATTGTTTCTTTTTACTGTTATTGTTTCTCATTCATATTACTACTAATTATTACTATGCTAATCTTTCGGAGGTCTGAGTTATTAATGATGTTAAAAATGTATGTTATCTTTAGTCTCTATGTACAGGGGGGCGCCATAATGAGATCTCGCACCACCTGAAAACCTAGCTAGGGCCGCCCCTGCTGTGTGCCCATCTCTGGACGGATAGAAATCCTATCAGACCAACATTCGAGTTGTTGACTTAAGAAGAAGACATATTTGTTACATCATACTCTACTTATAGTGATAATTACATAAGATAACTGTGATTGAGTTATTAACCACACTCATTGGCACATATCAACTAATAAGTATTAACCAAACAGCTCCATTTAACTGGGACTATAAGTTGATTACACACACTTTAAATATTTGAGAAATTATGGGAGGGGTCTGGAATACCTTTCACTCCATTTGCAACCCTACTAAATGAGTTCACCAGGGTAGCCACTATAGAATACAATTTAAACAAATTTACCAGTTTTACTGGTAAAAAAAGAGTATAATTTTCCTGATCTTTTAAAAGGCTTTTCCTCAAGTTGTGAGATTTTGTATAAATGATTCTGAATGAAAATATTTGGTAAAAAGTGTGTTAAACACCCCACCAAATTTTAGTAAGTACTTGAGCAAGTATTGTTAGTAAGTATTCTACTCAATACTTGAGCTAGTAACTATTGGCGCCCTACACAATTCATAGATCCTACAACATCAATTATGTCAAGAAACACATTAAATTACTTCAAGATGGGTCTTTGTTATATAGTTTAAAAAAATCCTAGCCATTTCCTGTTGGGAGACTTCACTATGAGCCATTACAGAAAGGACCCCTTTCTTCCCCCTAAAAAAATTTAGGGTTCAACCATGAAGTTTATTCTACATTCTACATCCTTATCACACTTTTTGTTAAGGTCAGGATCAGAAACTCACTATTCCACTTGTAATGTGTGCTCAGCTACAAGTATTGAAAAACCAAGTTAAAATAGTATGTACACTAGTGTACTTTACTCAGTAGGTAAAACATCATTTGTGTAGGGGGGGGGGACACTATAAAAAGTTTTAGAACAAATTGTCCCCATAAGTAAAAAAGGGGTCTGAGTATTCAATTGTGGAAAATGTTCGAAAATTTAATGCAACTAAGAAGCTATTTTTAGGTCCTCGCCTGAAAACAAACATTTTGAAAATTAGACTCCTCTCCAAGATATTTGGGTGGTCCTACTCCATTTTTTTTTTAAAATGTGAATACACCTAGAAGCTCTTCATAGCGGTCCTTGACTGGATTGTTTTGTATTAAATATTTCTAGAATCTATTTGAAGTGGTTTTTCCCTGCCAGAGGTTTGAAAATTGGATGCCTCTAGAAACTATTTAGTGTGGTCCAGTCCCGGAAATTAAAAAAAAAGTATATTCTCCTGAAAGTTGTTTAGAATGGTCAATTCTCAGCGATTTTAAAAAAATGTACCCCTAAATGCTATTTAGAGTGATCCTCGAATTTAAATTCCTGAATGACAAACAAATTCCAGCACTTTTTCTGTTGTTTTTCTTTCCCTTATGCACAAAATCCCTGGTTTACCCGATCAAACTTGTCCCACATAGAACTACTTGGTGTTATAATTTTAGTAATTTAATTTTCTCCATCACAGCTGCCTTCAACAGGTAATCGAGCCAGCAGTGTCGAAAAGTACATAAAACTCTCCCTAGAGGCTCTTCAACTCGACTATGTGGATCTTTACCTCATCCACAGCCCTGTGGGACACAAAGAGAAAGAGTCTTCTCCAGGAAATCAGAGCAACTGGGAGGTAGACATGGACACGGACCTCATCAGCTTGTGGAAGGTGATGCTATTTTTCATCCTTTATATTTTGTAACGTGACTCACGCTAATATGGAACAAATTAAACCTCTGTAGTACCAGTGTTCCAAAAAACGGAAAAAATTGGACTGTAGGACAAGAATAGATAGTAAACTCACTTTCACTTACTTTCTCTACTAACCAGCCCCTTGGTTTAGTGGTCAGTGCATCTGTTACAAGCCTAGGGGTCCTGAGTTCGATTTCTAACTGATACTTTGGATATTTTTCCCAAAAGAGGAACCACCCAAATGATCTCTAGGAATTTATAAATTATGCTTTGGTTAGGTTTTAGTGTTTCCACTGGTTCCACACCCTCATATTCACTATCACTATCACCGTCACTTCATCTGTACACATGATAAGCCTCCGAGGAAAATATGTACGATTAGTACATTTGGGCATCCCCTAGGGCCTAGACAACAGTATATTAGTACTGGCTAATCTTTCCATAGACTGAACTATGAGTTATGTAGTCTAGACGCTCAATACTATTATTATTACTTGCCCTATTGAAGCAGTAGGTCTTGTCTTGATCACTCAACAGCTATACCAGTGGTTGGTTCCCAAACATTTTTCTCTGGTCCACAATCACAGATTCTTTTTATTATTATTTTTGCTCCACACTGAATTTTTTATTGAGACATGCCTTTAAAACAAAAAATCAACTCCTAGCAGTGATTTATTCATAACATCTTAGAATACATCTACTTTATAATTTGATCATGAGACATCTATAAAAGTATAAAACAATGAAGCAACAAAATAACTATTATTCATTCACAAAATATACAAATTCAATGAAAGGTGTGAGCTTGTTTCTGTCAAGTAATCTAATTTATATAAGGCCTAATTTGAGAAAAACAAACTCTCACAATGTCATAAACACAAATATGCCTTTATCTTTTCTGGTTTTTAATATTTGTGAAAGCTGAAAATCACTGTTCACAACAATATGTTGTCCAGAACTATAAAAAGATTGATAATGCTCTTGAAAATATCTGTGGATACTGTTTCTGGTTGACTATCCAAAAAGAGTACAATGGCAAACTCTTGTGTTTTAATTCCAAGGTGCAGGCTATTTCAAAATCATCCAACCAGATCTGTTTGATGAGCGACATTAAGCTTCTCACATTCCCTCTCATAGATGGCTCTCCATCTGTACAAAATCCAATACAAGAATCACACGAAATCTAAAATTTTTCCAAATACTCAAACAAGGTTTGGAAAATCTTTTGTCCTTTGGAATTTTTTTAAAGTCCTCTGCAATTAAAAAACTTATGTGATTATTTCATAATTTTGAATAAATCTGATCTAGACAAAAAAAAACTGTACTTTTCTACAAATTTAGGTCGATTTTTCAACTTGAATGGCAAATTCACGAGTCCTCATACTTTTGGAAAAACACTTCTCAACGTTGTATCTAAATCTTCATTTGTATTTGTGTTCCTGGTGCACCATTTGGGAACCACTGGTCTATACTTATGAAGCAGCCCAGAGACACTTCCAGGTTAAAGTTCACGGAACTTAACATCACAATGAGTTCACTTACAGAATATCACCAAACTATCAACTAAAATGGAGCTTTGCCTAAACCGCGCCGGCGACACTTGAGTGTAAAAAATTTGCCCACCTAAGCTAAGGTTACACAATGGCCCCACAATGATTCACATAGGCCCTTTTGCCTCCAAAAAAGAAGGTAAAGGAGGGAAGTGCAGGAAACAATCTAATAAACTTATTGGCATTAGATGATACCTTTTTTAAATCATTAGAGGAAGTTGTCATTAAATTATAGGACACCTTTGAAAGATATTCAACAAATGTTGAGATCACTATGTGAAGAAAATTAAACTTTGTGTTTGTATCGAAGCAATATTTGATTTATTTTGGCCAACAAAGTGTAATTATATAAAAACTGCAAAAACGCTGACTTTTTCTTGCATCACATAAATCCTCAACTTAATCTGATTTTTTAGACAATGGCAGGGAGTGAGGAGGTTGCTCCACCTCCAGCTGTGAGTTGGCCTGGCACTGTTTGTTGTGCCACCGAGAACAGCTCAAAAAGTTATTTTTGTTTTGATGTACAGACTGGAATAAGCTTGTTTATTTAAAACTCCAAGAATTTTTATATCACATTGTTAAAGGTGTGGGAAAGTGCTCTAACCTGCTTTGTTGGTCAAATTGGCTAACGTGTCACTCACTAGAGTGGCCTGCCGATGACGAGGTTTAAATCCCGGTCAGATGTGCTGAGGGAAAATTTCTTAAATGTTTTTCCATTTCCCCTCCAAACAATTGTGGATGCATTTACTCTCAACTTAACCTTATCAATCCTAACTTAGTAACATATTTAATATGTATAAGTACAGCCAATATGATTAGCGAGACGTGGTGATAAAAACAAAGTAGAGGTCTCACCCACCCTCATCAATAAAAAATCGTAGAACCTACCTAAAATCCTTAAACTATCTATGAAATAAAACCTAATAAATGTCATTTGTATAGAAAATTAAAGGAGGAAGAGTGGTGGAAGGATAGAGGAAGATGGAGGCATTTAACTAAACTGACCTGGCCAAAGGCTGGAAACAGTTTATGTTGATTTGTATAAATGGTACATAAAACTAAGATATATTTATTATGTATAGCATTAATTTAAGAATAGCCAGCCAGTAATTGTCATGGTATAATTTAGTTTTCCCTACCCTAAA
The DNA here is from genome assembly GCA_902151425.1 of Timema shepardi. Taxonomy (NCBI): domain Eukaryota; kingdom Metazoa; phylum Arthropoda; class Insecta; order Phasmatodea; family Timematidae; genus Timema; species Timema shepardi. The sequence continues at coordinate 170,090 of CABFVX010000590.1, read as the reverse complement.
GTTAGTTCTTGATTATTGATATTTATGGTGTTGTCATATTCATCTTAACGTGGGTTTTTTAGGCAATGGAGCTGCAGGTGGATGCCGGTAGAGCACGTTCTATTGGTGTCTCTAATTTCAACGCTAACCAAGTAAAGCGTATTGTACAAGCGGCTCGCATTATTCCTTCTAATAACCAGGTGGAATTACATCTCTACTATCAACAGAAAGAGTTGGCAGCATTCTGCAAAGCGCTGGATGTCACCATTTGCGCATACGCTCCTTTAGGATCACCTGCATTTCCAGACTTTTATGTTAATGTTTATAAAGGCGATCCAAAAAAGTAGGTATTACAACATGTTAAGAACAAGGTATTGTGTTATTCATAATAAAATGGTTTGACACCTTTGCTCAATCAGTAACTTGTGTCTACTGAACTGAAGGTCCGAGTTCGATTCCTGTTATGGCCAAAATATTTATTTTTTATGAAATGTGGGTTTCCCCTTTCACAATAATGAATTAATGGCCTGGGGCTGGATATTGTGTTTGTTCTAGCTTTAATTTAGTTTATACATCGTGTGCTGATATAATCAGGCGGTTTGGAAAGTGCACATTAAATACCTCAAATAAATTAAATACATAAAATGTGTTTTTTATTGTTCTATGGATATTTTAGTGCGTTATTAATTTCACCCATACTACTATAAAATTATCGCAAAAATTTGGTTTTTCTGGATAGTAGATAAACAAAAATTGTACTCTTTACTGTGATGGTGAAATCAAGGTTTAATCCAACACCATTCCCTCTCTAAGCGAATGGAGGATCAAGTCCTTCAAGTTACCCTCTAAATTCTTACACCTTAGAATAAGTTAATATAACCTTTGTGTTGAGTACACTGATTAAATAAACACATCTGTTTAAAACCACTATTTAAATTTAATAATTCATTTTATAAAGTCAGTTAGTCCAATTTAACTCAAGGGGTATATTATGTTCAGACTTCCATACATCAACCCCCTTCAGGATCCAGTGGTGTTGAAGATTGCCAAGAACCACAATAAAACCCCAGCACAGATTCTTCTGAGGCAGATTGTACAGAGAGGAATCGTGGTCATTCCCAAGAGCTCCAAACCTGGTCGCATCAGGGAGAACTTTCAGGTAATGTACAATTAGATTTGGTTAATAATAAATCTGTTGGGGTGATTATAGATTGATTTGTATTTCAAGGTACACTTTTTCTTGTTTCTTATTTTAAATGGACATGTTTTTCCAACAATGGCGTAGAAAGGTGGGAGTCTGAGGGGTCCCCCTCTCCCCCTCCTGGAATTTGTTTGAGCTACCTTAATGGGGGGTTCCACAAATACACATAAAAACCTAGTGTTTAAGTTTTTACTCTTACTATAGTTTTAATTGTATGTGTCATCAAGCAATTATTAGTTAATGAATATTTTAATATTCACCTTCAAGATACACCTTGTTAAACTTCCGATTGTAAAACTAGTCTGTCAACATTTCAAATAGTGTAAGTCTTTTCTCATACATTCGCATGGTATTAAAAAACAAAAGATGTTTCTGGGAATGAACCGAGTAAGTGGGGTTCGAGAAAAGGAGGCAAACATTTTTGCTATCACCTATAAAATACTACTTGAGAAATCACCCTAAGAAAATAGTAGCTTAAATAAAAGAACAGCTCTCGGAAGAGGAGTTTGTAGCTTATTTAGGTAAGTTCACTACCCTTTCCCCACCCAGCAACTCAACATAACTACTTACTCAAAACATTATTTGCTAACGATGAAAAATTTGATAGAAAAGGCAGGGTTGGGGGGAGGCGAGGTCCGGTCTTCCCCCTTTGAAAAATGAGCTTTCTGAGCCTTTGATTTCCAATGACTTTTTTTTAGTTTACATGCAGGAATATTCCAGCTAGCCATTTTCATAACTAAACCAAATAACCTGTGTTGTAGATAATTTGGGGGGGCGGGCGCTACAAAATCTACTTTAAAATCAAATATCTAACTTTTTTGATAATGTAGGGCTATTTAAGACTATTTAAGAATTTATGGTTTTTGTTTCAATTGTATAGTTTTTAAAGTAGCTGACTAAAACCTAAATACATTTTCATAGAATATCTTACTTGCCTTGCTGCTATGACACAGGTATGCAACGTCGTGTTTGGGTCAATAACTAGTATTTTCTAAAATTTTCTTTATATAAATGCCAATAAGAACTGTAGCACCAGGCCTATGTGGCATAATCAGGGGTAAAGGAAGGTGTATTGAAATTACTGGTAAAGGTGTGCTATTCATAACTTATCAAAGTACTTATTTCGTGTTATCAATGAATGGTTTGTATTGTCTGATTTGATTTTGATAGTTTTGGTTTAATGATATTCGATATTGCCTTGTTAAACATTTGTGTATGTATATATTTTTTCTTCTTCTAGGTTTTTGATTTTAAACTCACAGAAGATGAAATGTATGAACTGAGTTTATTAGATCGTGGGAAAAAGGGCAGTACAATTGCTAATGTTGCAATTGACAGGTAAGCCATCAACGAAGCCTCTTATTATATCCACACTAATAGGTTAAAGATTGTGAGGATAGAATTTAGATTAAATATACCAACAATTTCATGGGGGAGGGGGGGGGG
>CABFVX010000590.1:141324-167252 GCA_902151425.1 Timema shepardi | reverse complement strand
AGAGGGGGGGGGGGGGGGGGGGGGGGGGGGGAAGTGGCAAACCATTTATAAAAAGTCACTTCAGTACACCCGACTGAGATTTGAACTTCAACATTCTTGTTACTGGCAAACCAGACGAGAATTATGCAGGTATTAAAAGCTAAATTGAGTTTTTGTCAGGTTTTAAACATAGTCTGAAATTGATACTAGCATCAAAAAAGTTATATCTTTCACTAGAAACCTGATAGCTAAAGGATCTAGTGATTTTTACAGATTTATCTAATCAAAATTACTTACCTCCAGAAGGTCCTTCCTTGCTTTGAGATAATTTTCAAAGCATTGATAAATTATTAATAGCAGTACTGTGTAGTTCCTTTGTAAATGATGTCTATAATTTCCACATTTACAATATAAGAACATGTAAAATAAACTAATATATTCACATCCGAAGTATCCTATCAATATTTGCCGATTTTTCTCCCGTTTGTGTTTTTTTGGTTTCCTTTTTATGAAAGTGGCATTATGAGTTTCACACTCCCTCCTGACGAATTCTGATACAATTAAACCTAGGTTGAGGGATTGGACAAAAACGAGTGATTTTCTTTAAGAGGTAGTCAATACCTCTTTGTCCAATGGCAACAATGTAAAGTGTGAACTATGTTTTTATTTTAATTATAAAAGCCATATTTTGTTTATTTCCTTTTGAGTGTTTCTGTCCCTCTTTCCTGGATTTTATTCCATATAATACAAAATATACTTCATTAATTGAAAAGATGTTTAACTTAAAAAAGCTAATAGTAATTTTTTTTTTAATATGATTTAACCTTTCAAAAAATTAACTTTGTTTGAATAGGAAAAAAGTTTAGTTTGTCAACATGTCCATTTAAAATTTAAATCAAACTTATTTTTGGAAACTATACTTTCAATCGTCATGAACAAATTGTTTTTACAGACTTGCATTCTCCCAAAATTGTTTTAGTAATTGAGAGACCACTAACCCATTGCAAATATATTATAAATTTTATTGTATTTGATACATAGTTTTTTTAAAGCAATTATTTTCTCCAACACCTAGACATATCTAAAGCACCAATAACAAATCTAAACTTAATCAATGTAACAAAGTATTTTTTAAATATTAAAATTAACTATGCAGGTTTAGTTTAATTAATCATCTTTGAGAATAAACTATTATTTTAGGTATATAACATAACTTCAAGTTAACCTAGATTTTTTTTTGTGACATTTTAGTTCAATATATTCTGTTCATTTTGTTTTCAGAACCTCACCTGAATACCCATATCATGATCCATACTAAACGTTACTTAATACATCTCTTCAAACACATGAAATGTAATTTTGTGATACATTATAAGTAATGTTCTATTCTAACTATTTGTTTTGTTTTTTGAATGAAAAATAAATTACTAACAAGTGGTTAGTGTCTCATTGTATTCTTTTATATGTGGATTTCTAAAAAATTGTGTGGTATGGCTAATATTTGTCTTTCTTTATTTTAGTGACTAGCACATTCATACTAAGCTGTTAAACTAACAGTTTTCATTTAAGGTATTGGCTCATTTCATTTGGCGTGGAAATGCAGATCTATGGTAACAAACGGTTATCTTTAAGAATTTTTATTGTTTTACAATTTTCTTTTCGAAAATGGTTTGTTCAAGAATAGACACACCTCCTCTTTAATTTTAACAGTGATAAAATATAGATATAATTGACATTTTTCTATAGAAAACTGTCAGTTTCATAACAAAAAAAAATAAGAAAATGTAACAATTAATAGCTAGCGCCATCTACAGTTTCCGTGATCCATCTGTTCCTGTTGGCGCAGAATGATATTTTGGTCAGTTGTGAAGCCACACCACACCTTTCACCCTCCCACCTACCATACCCCAAAGTTGGCTTTCGACTTGCACTCGACAGTGCCAAGGGCCTTAACTTTATTACTTTTTGTTACCTTCCTACTTGAACATTGATACTATAAAAATTATTTGATAAATAACTGCAAATAGTTATGAAACAACTTAATTAGCAAGGTAATATTGCATATGACAGTGGCTGCTGCATATTAGCAAAGACAGTGCCAACATTTACGGATATAGGGTGTCATGTTGTCAGCACAATGAACCGACTCTCTGGCCATTAATCTAAGTTGTCTAGACCAGAGCCGCTACTACTTTATTCAAGTAGCTCAAATGTCCTCAAGAGGCTGATTTCACCCTATTCCAGATGGCATAGAGTTTTATAAGTGTGGAGAGTGTATGAAGAAATGATGAGAGTAGTTTATTTGTTTCTATTAGAGGTGTACCGCTTCAGTAAAACTGATTGTTGATTGTTTAAAATAAGTGTCCATGCTACGATTATTTACACCGATTAGTCCTGCTTATCGATCATTTATTAATAACTATTGGGAAATATTCTTAAGAAAATGATAACAGTTAATGTAATTAAAACAAACAAAAATTCTAAAAATCAACAGTTAAAGCTTTGATAATACTAATCTTTGATTAATAATTATAATTAACAATAGCCAGGCTTGTGTTCAGGAAAACTAGTTTATTTATTTTACGTGGTTTAAGACTCGATCTCTTCTTTGGGCAAACAAGTCCAGCAGAGAAAAATAATAGTCTTTCTGAGACCACTGATCCACCAAACACATTCAGAAATCGTTTTAACTAGTGCCTTCAGATGAGGGAATCTTGTTTCTTCTTTGGATAGTCAGCAAAAGTTGGAACTAGATTGTTAGTTTGATCAACGGTATGAACTTATATTTCTTTATCTGGTTATATAATCTTTCCATAACCTGCAGTGTCTGCATCGGTACACCCCCTAGTTTCTATCAAGGGCTAACTTAATCATGTTTTCGAGTTAGCTCCCTTACTTAGCATTTACATTACATTACATTACATTATTGTACATGTTTCCACACTATTTTTATATATTTCTGAGCCATTAGGCAATTATTCATTTTATAATCACTATGAGTTATTAAGTTTGTCAAACATTACTAATTTCTTCTCAGAGGAAATAATTTTTTTAAACTATGATATTGTATTCAATCAGTCAACATAATAATCCATTAGATACAAATCTACTTTGGAAGCACCTAAATTAGGAAATGACACCAGGAGAATGCTTCTCAAACCCAGTACCTTTGTCTTAGAGAGCCAAATCTCCTGCCACAGGGCTACACCTAGGATTACAATTAGGTGTTACATTTTGACAAGATTTAACGGTTATTGGAATACACTATACTGTTTTCATGTCTCCAAGCCATCAGATTATTTAGTAACATTTAACAGATAGTACTAGAATTTCACTTTGTTTTCCACTTAATTAACTCGTGCAGTCATTTATACTGCAGTGCAAACCACATACTAACATAAATGTCAAACTCAGGTACAAATTGAAGAAAACAACTTGTTTTTGGCGATAACATATTTTAGTGCTATCATACTGGTTATTAGTGGCTTATAAGTTATAACTATCAAATTAAAGAAAACCAACCATGGTAGATTTTGAATATATTCAACAGCATTCACCCAGAAAGAAGAAATAACACCACAATGTGAAAAAGGCACTCTAAATTCAGTTGTTCGAAGATTGAATTAAGGGCTTCTTTTTCAAAGTTAAGCATGCTAAGAACACACCTAGCTCTGCCAGCAAAAATATTTTAATAGGGTTCCTTGAACGGGTCTTCTGGATGTTTTTCAATTCTGGAAAAAAAGGGAAGACAAATGATCTCTTTTAACATTTTGAGAATGAGTTTTGTAAAAATAATAATCATAAATTGCATTGATTTGACAAGATATCCAAACAAGTGATGTAGTGGAAGTAATGACAACACAAAACTTAATTATTATGCATAGTATATTTAGATAAAGGATTAATGCCAATTTAGTGTAATTCAAATATTGTACATATTGCTATTATGAAAGAAGACACCTTAAAGTAACATATGAATAAAAAATTCACACTATGGCTTTCACAGTGAAATGAGGGATCATTTATTTTAAGAGGCCAACATTAGCCTTTTATACAGTGGTAACAATGTAAAGTTGGAAAGGTTTTTTCTAATTTCTGTGTGGAAGCAATAGCTTGTAGACTTTTTAAGTTTTAATTACTCGTTTCTGTAGAAAGAAAGGAAAAAGATAGATAGGGAAAGAACTATAGAAAGAAAAAAGATAGATAGGGAAAGAACTATAGAAAGAAAAGATAACGGAGAAAAACAAAATAAAATGATATGGTGCACCGTAGACACATTCTTGCTCTTTTACCAAAAATGGAGACATTTACTTAAAGCTCATTAAACAATGTCGTGGGAACATAAATGAAAAAAAAAAGAGAATATTATTCCACCAAACAGCATAAATGAAATAATATATGATTCAAAAAAACATTATTGAGGGAAAAGTAACATCTTTGTTTACCAAAAAGCGTAACTATCAACTCCCGATTTCACAAACATCAATTTAAAAAATTAAGTTGCCAAAAACACGGAAACTATTTGTTTTATCTAAGTATATTTAAAATTATTTTTTTATTTTGAAAAGTGCTTCAACTTTGCAATAAGTTATTTCGTACCCACTTTGGTGGTTGCATGCTCTATGGCATCACTCTTGTAATTAGCATAAACTGCTGATAATGGGGAGATTGTGGTTCAATCCATGTCGGGTGAACTGAGGGTGGTATTTCCTAAATGGTTTACCACTCACTTCCCATGCAAATGGTGCACACTTCCTTTAAATTCAACCTTCCTCATCCCTAACTCATTAGATTAATTAGTACATAGGTGGATAACCTAAACAGGTAATAATCCCTGGCCCAATAAAAAGTTATTTAATATCTTAAAGAGTTGTGAAAATACAATAAAAATTGGAGATAAATACCTAGGTAAAGTACCTTATAAGTTATTCTCATTGAAACATAAGATGCACCATTTTATTTGTAATTTTAAACACTGCCTAGTTATGAGTTTTAATCAAAATAGTTAAAGCCAATTTCGATAAAACTGATTTTTTCTCTGTTGATCATTAAGTAATTCCAAAAACTCTTTAGGGAACCTTATAAAAAACTTATATAACAAGTTTTAGCCTAGATACACAAATAATAGACAGACAAACTGCATCGCTAAAACCACTTTTTCAGGTTGAGTGGGTAACGAAATGCCGATATCCATCAGAAACTCAAATTCAATTGTTTTAACGATTCCAATACTTACTTTAGCAGAAAGAAGTAAAATAAGAAAAGAGGATAAAAAGGGTAATCACTTGCTCTAAACTACCTTTACACATCTCCATTTCTTAGATAATGCTGTTAATTTAATCATGGCGTTGAATGAATAAATATTATCTTACAAGGCATGTGTGAAAGCTTAAAAAATATTTACTAGGCTTCAAAATAATATCACCTTTTGCCTTCACTTAAAAAAAACTCAGCTACAATAAGCTCAAAGCTGTACCAATAAATACGTTGACAGCTAAAAAACTAATTTATATTCTCTTGTTGCAATTCTATGCTTTTATGTTAGTTACAAATTCATCTGTTAGAAAATCTTAAATAATTTAGTTGCAAGTTGAGATAACAACTAGATTTATAAGCTGAGGATGAAACATTATAAACAATTGTACAATTAAACATTTTATAAATGAATTTATTGTATACATTTATATAAATACGCACAATATGGGCTAATATTTGTTCAACTATGAAACAATTAAAAGAAACTATTCTGACTTTGATTCGGTTTAGAGAATATTTCACAGATTTGATTCAGGCTTACTTCAAATAGAAAAAGTGGTCTTAGCACATCCTTATATGTTATAACTTGAATATTAAAATATGCTAAAATCTTTACTTAGTATGAGTACTAACCCTCTCAACATTACACTTGAAAACAAGCGCCCGTTTTTCCCTCGATCCAACGCGTTTAGTTCATTAACATCTTGGTCATCTAGTGTAATGTCAAAAAACTGAAATAAACAACAAACATATAATTTACCAGTATCTCTAATAAACAAAGGAATAAGGTTATATAAAATCCATTCACTGTAGGAATTGACTTCTGAAAGACCTTTTTTCCTACCATAAATCTACTATATAGTAGGATATTGGTAGGAAAAAAGACCTTTCAGAGAGTAATTCCTACCGTGAATGGAATATACATTATTTGTTCTTGGATGAGTTAAGAGTGCAAAAAGTATATAAAATATTTTGAATATAACTTTAAATATTAGTATATAATAGTACATCTCATTTGGCCGTGTAATAACATCAAAAAGTAATAATAAGCGCTATGAGATGGAAATAGGGACAGTTTATAGATGTGGCTGACCCAAGCACAATCTACCCACATCAGTAAGGACAAAGACTAAAGCCCCGTCTACAAACTCCTTATCCGTTAGGAGCGTAGTGGTCCATAAGAGATCACTGTCACACTAACAGATTGCACTGTCTGTCTTCAGAGTCCTGATCCTTAAGTCCTTAGTACTTACTCAGCTTTGATTTTTTAAGGATTAGTCAATACAAACTGCTAAGGACTACCAATCACAGCAAAGTAAATATGTGCGCACGCATCAAAACAAAAGCACTGATGACAGTGTAAAATACAAAATGAAATTATAATTTTACACAAAGCTATTCCAGAGTTTAAAAAACTACAACTGAGAAGCACAAAATCTCAGAAACATCAAGTTCTCAGAAAGAGTAATGTCACTTTGATAGGTTAAACTTCTAAGCATTCTTAATAGCCTTTGCTTCACAGATCATGTCTACTTGTGCCTTGTTTTATACCATTTTCTTTTGAAGAGTTTAATTGGACGTAGGCTCTAACTTTCTCAGAGGTTGCCACGGTCATGTGATTAATGATACAGGTGGTTGCTTAAATGCAATTTCCATTTATTAGGGACTTAAGGACTATATGGATGTGGAACCTACAAACACTATTTATAGCACCACATCTTATTATCCGTTCGGGTTGTATGCCTAGTTACACTAATGGTTTAGAGATTAGGAAGGTATAATTGAGAGGAAGTGCACCCGTATATGTGTGTAAGGAGAGTGTAAAACCATTTAGGGAAAAATCCTAAGTGCACCCGACCGGGATTGAACCCCAATATCCCAGTCGCCGGCAGTCTCATCTAACAAGAGATTAGCGTGTTAGACCATGCAGCCACCAAAGCAGGTATGAACTCTGTTGAAAAGGCTTTAGGCTTTAAGTTTATCTGGTCTAGGTTGACTGGTGGGGAAGCCCAGGCTCAAATCCCATTTAGATGTACTGAGGGTAGTTTTTCTTAAGTGCTTTCACAAAATCTCTCCAAATGAATGTGGGTACATTACCTTTAAATTCCCTCCTTATTCAAACTACATTATTGTAAATATGTGGATAGTCTAGATTGGTAGTAGGACATAGAGCAAATAGAAGTTTTCCTGGTTCTATTTAACCTCATACGAATCTTTTGTTTTATCAAAAACAAAACTTATTTCATGTAATTTCATTTGTACACTTACATCAAAGTTTTCTTTTATTCGGACAGGGTTTGCACTTTTAGGGATGACAGCGATTCCTCTTTGTACAATATGTCGTAGTAAAATTTGAGCTGGAGATTTCTTGTGTTTCTTAGCTATTTTAACCACTACAGGATCATTCAATGGACTCAAATTTGGTATACTGCAACAAAACCCCATTCACATCAATGGATTGAACAAGAGCATAAGTAATTTTTATGGATACTAAATAAAATGCCTTCTAATGAAAAATACCTGTGATTAATCATCTAATATTCACCTTTTTATATCTCCTCCAACCTTTTCTATAAATTCATAAATCCCCGGGGAGCCGATTGGAGCATAAGCAACCACAGTGATATCAAGAGCTTTGCAGAATGCCACAAGTTCTTTTTGTTGGAAGAACACGTGTAATTCCACCTGAAGATTGGCGGGAGGAATACGAGCAGACTTCACAATCCTTTTTATCTGTCGAGCGTTGAAGTTGGAAAGGCCGATTGATCGAGCTTTCCCTGCATCCACCTGTGCTTCCATGCTCTGTTGGGTGAAAAGTAACAAAGATCAACTATACATCTGATCTTGGAGGCCAGAGTTTGAATCTTGGTTGATTATTCTAGTTGTGTGTTAAGGATTAGTTTTTCAATATAAAATTACATTTTTAGTATATTTTTATCTCAAGAATCTTTCAGACTTAGTTCAAGATTTAAATTATTTGCATATACTTACATACTATTTAGTAGACATAAAAATATGTAGTCTACCAAAATGTCAAATACTGGTAGTGAGGTTTTACATGAAACTTATAGAGGTGTGTATTGACAAAACAGCACGTGCAAACACCCATAAGTTGTTGGTGAATGACAAGTCATGGTTATAATAGGCATAAAAACTGATCCTGTGGTCTCTATTGTCTTTTCAAAAAACATTTCCTTTAAGTTTAGCTTCTTCTGCATTTTGACAACATAAGAGAGGTGTAGGGCCGGTATTAAATATGTTTCTTTATGGTGGTAGTGAAGCACGTGTCATGCCCAAAAGAGAGGATTTTACTTTAATGGCTTTGCCTACATTACAATACCCTTTACCTTCACAACCCCTCACAAATGGAGTCAAGTTTCACATAATATAACCTCACCACATGTAAGCAAGAAGGTAATATTTAGAACTTAGAATTTTCACAATATTATTATAAATATTATAATTATTATTTAGTACTGATGTGCTGGCTGTAACTTTTAGGGTACAAGAGAAAATATAGATTTTTTTATCATTGTGTTTTACTTCCTGTTCATGTTATACACATATATGATTATTAATTACTCTAAGAAGATATGGATGAGGAAGGCAGCATTTTGGAAGTATCATTATTATTATTATTAATTATTATTATTAGCACTGCGTTTTACTACCCATTTGGGTTGTACACACTTACGCTAGTGTGTAGTGGTAAGGTGATTGTGAGATGAAATGGAGGACCTACAGTTTAACGTGGAGTCCGAACCACGGTGGAGGTCTGGCATTCCTCACATTCATAAGTTGTGATTAATACACGTCTTGTCAGAGGTGAAGGAAGGATCTGGTAATCAGATAAATCTATGCTGGGACCCAAGATTGAATCCCAGAACCTCAGCACAGAAGTCTGACACCTTACCTTTAAACCACCAGGTCACCCATTTCAGAAGTAATCTACATTCATTTGTGTGGAAGGAGAGTGGGAATTTTTTATGAAAAACCACCCTCAGTAGACCTGACTGGGATTCAAACCCTGATCTCCACATCATTAGCAGGCCAGTCCGACACAAGAGTGACGCTTTAGATCATTCAGCCACTGAAGCAGGTCATTGATTATACAAGTTAGTGTTAGTTAAAATCCATTTTTAACTAAAGCAATGTAAAACACTCGAAATATTTGAGTTTCTGGTATTGATATGATTCTAACAAAACAAATTTAATCATATAAGCAATGTTTTAACTTAGAATTTGATTAAGATGTAGTGTAGCTACATACCTTCCACAAACTCACGTGTTCCGTTGTCTTGTCTAGAATCAAGTTGCCCGATTCATCTTGAGGGAAAAGATTTTCCCCCCTTTCTTCCAAACCACAAGGAAAATGAATCAAATATAAATCCACATATGTGAGTTGAAGGGCAGCCAGAGAACGGTTTAAGTACTTCTCGACTTTGTCTGCTTGAAGTCCAACCATCGGAAGCTGAACAAAAACAATATTATTTGGGAGTGGAAACCCATGAACTTAGTTTTGATCGATATTATATGCCAAAGGTTTATTATAAAGTAAACACAGTAATGATGGATGGAATTTAGGAGCTCTACTTACTTAATACTTTATGGCATTAGAAACTCAGGATTTCATTGGTGCACATTCTAAAAAAGGACACTACCTATCCCAATCTTAAGCTAGCTCTATCCAATCTCCCTCTTTACACCGTATCTCTTTCAGGTCCATTCTAATGTTATCCTCCCAACTGAGTCTAGGTTTCTCCAATGGGTTTGCCAGTCAATATGCTGAACATGGTTCTAGATTCTCCTAAATGTTATGCATATCCTGCCCACCATAATCTACAAGACTTTATTATCCTAACAATGTCTTGTGACGAGTAAAGATTATGTAACTCATAATTATGTAACCCCCTCTACTCCCGAGTAGCTTCATCCTTTTTTTTTGTACCAAATATATTCCTAAACATCTTGTTTTCAAACACCATCTAAGACGTAAGAGACCACTTTTCACACCCATAGAGGGCAACCAAAAAAAATTATTGTTTTGTATATTCTGGGCTTTACATTAATTGAAAGCAGGTGAGATGTCAATAACTTACTAACCGAGTAATAGCATGCATTTTCTGACTGTATTCTTTTCCTAATTTCCATTCTAATATTGTTATTGCTAGTTAATTGTTCCTAAATATTTAAACTCGTTAACCCCATCAAATGATGTGTTGTTCACAGTAATCTCTAAATCATCACTCCCAATCTGTGTTCTCTGTGTGATCATATACTTAAGTCTTTTTAGTGTTCACTTTTAAAACTATTTCCTTACTAGCTACTAGAAAAATTTCTTTATTTCTTGTAACAGCGTCCTTACTATTACCCAAAAAAGCTAAACCATTTGCATATCCTAATAGATGCATTTTACCGTGTAAGTTAATCCATCCCTACTCTATTGCATTACCTTAATAGCATACTCTAAGGCTGGATTAAAAAGTAAAGGGGAAAGTGCATCTCCTTGTTTCCACCCATTAAGTATTTCCAAAGTGTCTGATAGGTGACATTCAGCCCGTACATTGACACATGTATCAGTCAAACATACCGCAACTAGTTTAACAGGTTGACCTTTTTAAATCTATTTGTAATTGATGAAAACTGTCATATTGTGTACCCAATTTTATTTGAATATTCACCGAATAGTAAAAATCTGATTTGTTATTGATCTATTTTGTCAAAATCCAAACTAATGATACTCAATTATTTCCTCTGTATATATGGAGTTAATCTCATAAGAATTATTATGATTGCGATAATTCCCAAAAACTTTAATGTTTCCATGTTCATTTCAGTATGTGACCATGATAAACAGATGTTTTGTATATTATATTAATATTTCTAAGTAGGTAGGCCCTATGCCCTATAAAAGGATTACATATCATTTCAGAATAAAAGGCACTCGCAATGTGGTGGTGTTTTAAAAAGTATGTTATTTTACTTAATATTACTTAGGTCTACATAAAGCTTCGACCCTATTGTATTTTAATTTTAATTTTCTTGTTATAAATAAACTTTTCTTGGCAGTTGGTTTTTTTAAAAGCTATGTCTGTTGCTGCTAACATGTAAGACTGTGTGCTTGCTTCAACCAAAAAAGTTTTAACAACTTTCCTAACCTCCGAGTGTACAAGGTTTGAGACCCTAATTTGGGATAAATTAAATTGCCAAATAAAAAGTTGAATTTTTGTATTAAGAGTTGTTAAATAAAATGCCTATTTTAGCTGAAAATGTTTAAAAAATCAACTCAAATCCAAGCTATCAATAGAAAAAGTACAGCTAAAATTTATCATTGAAAAATATTTCCCTTTGGTGACAATAGAACATCATACAAGCAAGGCTGAAAGTCGGAGTCGTGGACTCTGAGTCTGAAGCAATTTTGGGTAAAGTTGGCAGTCAGTAAAAATGTTAACATTTTAATTTTATGCTTTTTTAAAATTCTTTATGACCAATATTTGTAATTTGGATTGACAAAGTTAGTCAATTATACATTTACAGTGTCAAAGAAGCTTCCCATAAGGTAATATTTATTGGAGCATTTAACTGCTTTAAATTTGTTATTACAAATTAATATAAGTTACTTTAACCATTTATGAAGAAGTTAAAAATCAGACAGTAAAAAAATAGAAAAGTTGGAGAGAAAGGCTTGGCATACCGACTCCACAGCCCTGCATAGAAACCAGATCGAGCACTTACTAAAGTCTTTGGTTGAGTGAAATAAATTTTCTAGAATAAGAACTTTGATTGGTTACTTTTTTTTCTGGTAATGTCATGCAAAAAAAAGTCAAATGAGCATCATGTCTGCCACTTAATAAAAATATGTAGTTTCTATTTTGTTAATTCTAATCAAAATTGACCTAATTGTCCATTCTTCGCATATATAAAATACAAAGATGTCAATTTTTCAATAAGACCTGATTTTATTTAATTGTGTGTGTGTAAAATACATTAAAAAACGCTACAATCAACTTTAAAAATATTCTTATATTCATTTTAATGTGCCAGCTAAAGCTAATAAAAACACGTCTCACAAAATTTTGTTGTCTTTATAGGCTAGATGGTAACATTATTAAATGACAAACATACCTTTGTTACAATGAACAGTTCTTCTCGCTTGATCTTCCCTGAATCAAACCACCTTTTCAATGCTTTACCGATGGCTGCCTCATTCCCATAAACATAGGCAGTATCAATGTGCCTGTAACCTGCCTCCAGTGCTGTATCAATAACACTATCTATCACCTCATCTGGTGCCTGGCAATAACAAATAACAATTATATTGGACATGTAATTTTAAAACACCTTGTTTTGGAATGCACACTCACACGCAGTGAAGGTAAAATTTCAATTGAGCACTAGGCCTATATATAAAGCCAGGTTACAACTTAGTGAGCAACAATATGGTACTTTTGTAAGATTTAGTATCCGAAAAATATTGGCCTCCATAGAGTTTAAAAACAACAACAATTGAACCTACTAATTAATAAGTGAATAAGTATTCTAAGGTTATATCACATGCTAAATGCCCTTTAGCCACTACTGACATAACGTTAGGGCTTTAATTATGTGTAAAACATTTTTGTCAATATAATTTGATATTGAATCTAAGGACATCACTAATTTAATCAGGTACTGAGCTACACTTAGCACAAAAGATAAAATGTTCGATTCCAGTTGGTTTTTTTCCCACAATGCTTTACCATTCTTTCTGTACCAGGCTAAATTTAATGTTTTTATAGACACAATAATATACATATATGCCTATCTTAATTCAGTTGGAGCATTTTAGAGTTGAAAAATAATTTAATACTATACAATAGTAAGCAATAGGTTTTTTTTTTCAAAAATGAATGATTTTGTAAATATAAGTATTGTGTAAATTTATATTTATATAACTAATGTAAAATAATTTACAGGGGGCCCACTCACCTGCCATGTTCCCAACCCAACAATTGGCATTTTTTGCCCATTCCAAAATGAAATATGTGTATCACCAGCTTTGTTAGACATAGTTTTACTCTAGAGTGGATTGCAATAAACGTGGAAATAACATATAATACAAGGTCAACTCGGTTCGTCCAGGGATCAGTCCAAGTTACGTAATGAAGCTTTTCTAGTTTCTTATATTTTTATTTGATTGGCCACTAGAAATTCTTTGGAATTTGGAAACCGCGCCTAGATGGCCTTGTTTATGGTAGATATGTCTGGCCGCCAGATGCAGTTAAGTATATAACTATATACATGTCCGGCAAAGAAGTATTTCTTGGTTGTGTAATCGACTTAGGTCAAAGACCCTTTAATTTAACAACTTTGCGACTAATCGCCAAGCGCCGTGGTAGCAGTGGACTAATAAAATCCTTGTCAAGATAAAACCAAAGAGAAAGAGGTGGCCATTCATAAGATAATTCATCAGCGTGAATTCAAATTGATCTTATTAAATCTAGATTTGTGATATGATATAAAAATATTAAAGATACAGTAATATGTATTTATTGAGAATACTCTGTCCATGAGATTTCCAGCTCGTCAGTGGAAACTATACAAAATAATATACCATTGGCAGAACTAAGTTCTAAATTAAATAAAAATTTCACAGTTTTGCATAAAGAAGGTATTTAGCCGTGTTTAGCCATTGATGGAATTCGGGAACGCAATAAGGCGCCAATATGATAAAGTTGTGAAGCTTGGCGGTGTTACAGCCTTTCTCTTAGTAAACATTCCGTAACATAGCAGATAAAAATAGTAATTAAATATATTTTCAAAAAGTTAATACGTATTATGACTATCTTCAATAACTTAAGAAGTATTTGGGTGTAGATAAAGTAAATAACTTAATTTAGGTGAGCAAAATTTGAGATGAAAACTTTTTTTGTAACCTCTACAATTTGGCTTATAACTTGCTTTGAATACGCATAATGCCTACCTAAAGTATTGATGTGAATAATACCCAGGCCTAATCTTTTGAAAACAATATTTTACTATTATTTTGTCTATATTTTTGTTACAATACTGCAAGTTTAGACCTACTATTTACTTTATCACTTAGTAGTTTCAAATATTTTCCACGACAGCGCTACATGCATTTTCACTAGCGTTTAAACACGGTGCTTATATACAACTTATATAAGGTAGTTTTAATGCTATCTTGTGTTAGGTATTAACATAATATAAACTTTAGGTTTATTATATTGGTACACCTGTTGAACTAATTCAAAACAAAAATGGCGACACACAGGCAGGATTATAATAGTTGAGATTTAACTTACAGTCGGTATGTGTTTCTTTTTGTATCACGTTTATTTGAAGAAACAAAACTGAAGACTTAACTATATAAAATTGGTAATTTCTGTGAAACTCTATGATTAATTTTTTAACAAGTAATCACGTGTTGAGAGACAACAGCGATAATTTTAAATGGAGCAGTAAATACTTCCTAAACACTGAAGTAAGCCTGAAGCGAATTTTGGATTTGTTAATGATTGATTTATACGGAATTGACATGTTCTAAATACAATATTTTAATTTAATCTTTTATAAGATCCATAATCTGCAAACGAATAATACCTGCGCCGATAAAGGTTTTGAATTTTATAAATTATTTATGGAAGGCTTTAAAATCCAGAATATGGAACAAGTCATCAATCTAAAGAAAAAAAAATTGTCTTACATATAATTTTTGCTTTATAGATTTCTCTTCAGATAAATATTTTTAAGATAAAGAATAAATACCCTGGATTCATGAAAAAGGGTTTATAACAACACAAATAGTCAAAAACACTTTATCATCACAAGAAACAAAATCTTCTTGCCTAACTAACTTTTTTTTTACCTTAGGCAATAAAAGCCCAATGTTTTACCAAAATGGAATACCTCAGTTTCATTACACCATGTTCGTTAATTTACTTTCTTACACATTATACATCTGTGACATTGTTATAAAACACCACCTAAAACTCTTAACTAAATATTGTACATACTACCCACTTAATTGTTTGTGACACGTAGGTCTCGTTTTGGTAGTTAGGATTAGTTTGTACATGATAACACATAAATAATATATAAAAATTACTCTTGTCAATGGCCAAATGTTCTATGGTGTCACTCTCATATTAGACTGGCTTGCTGATGACAGGGAGATCGGGGTTTGCATCCCGGTCAGTTGTACTGAAGATGATTTTCTACTCTTGGTACATGCAAATCTGGATACACTTCTTCTAAATTCAACCTTACTCACCCTTAAAGCATTAATGTAACTAGTACACAAGTGTATGGCCCAAATGGGTAGTATAGTAAGACATAGTGCTAAATAAATAATTTTAAAAAATCCATTGCTTCATTGCTTGAGCTATATCAACCACTGCTGTTTTCAATGATAGTGCTAACATTTGTGAATTAAGGGTGTCATGTGGTCAGCACAACAAACCTCCAGCTGTTAATATAAATTTTCTAGACACAAGCCGCTACCTATTGTATGTGGATAACCAGACTGGCTAGTAAAACGTGGGGTTGTAAAAAGGAAGGGTGGGAAACCATTTAGGAAAAAAACCACTAAATATTAGGAGGGGGCTTACACCGGGTTGAGATTTTAGCTTTGAACTTCCCACCACTGGCAAACCAAACAAGACACTACTGACGCCTTGGTTTTCGTGCCCATTGATGTAGGAAAGTTATTAAGAAAATATAAAGAGGTAGGAAACAATCGGTGTAGACATTATAATAAAAAGAGGAAGTGCTCAGGTTACACAGTGATCAGCATTAATGTCCCTCCTCTAAATCCTAAATAGGCAACCAGCCAAGAATTTTGAAAAAAAGACTTACCATATAAATTATCTAGGTCTATTTATATTTTTAAGTTTTAAAAACCATAAAACATTTGTTCTAACCTATATAACATGTGTTCAAGTTTTAACACAACTGTTGAACTTCTTTATTCAACAAATGTTGATCAACTATCTATATTTTGACACCCAGTAACATTTATCCTTGAGTAAAATAATTATTTGCCTGAAAGATATATTTTTGGTTTGCATTGTATTTTACCATCTATCTGGACTAACCACATTTAATAACACACTTTAATAGAATAGAGATGAGGACGGCATGAGGAATTGTATTAACATTTTCACGAAAAGAGAATAGGAAACCATTTACACAGGGAAAACTTTTATTAGTACACTCAGCCGGTTACCTAAACATCAGTATCACCGGAAAACCAAACGAGACGAGCTTAGTATTTATTCTACATGCCACTTGTCAGTAGGTCTAAAATATCTTATTTTAAATGTATGATGATGTTTTCAGTTGATTGAATCAGTACGATGACAAACACAAAGTGTAAGAACTGTGGCTGCTCCGAGATAGATGTCGATCCATCTCGTGGAGATGCAGTCTGCACAAATTGCGGAGTGGTGCTGGAAGACAGCATCATCGTGTCAGAGGTGCAATTTGAAGAAAACACTCATGGTGGAAGTTCAGCACTAGGACAGTTTGTCTCTTCGGAATCTAAAGGGGGCGCCAGGGGATTCGGTGGAAGTGAGTAGGTCTACCATAAATATAATAACTATGTTAGCTACAATAGCTGATTTTAGTATTTTATTAACATTTCCTTATTTTATTTGTTCTCTTTGTAGTAATTTTTGTATTGCCTAGCTATAATACAGTCGCCCCATGGCTTCCTTGGTGCTGACTGACATCTCACAGCTGAAGGCTTTGAAAAACTACCAGACCAAATTATGTATCCCTACGCCGAACCATATGATCTACAAAAACATGTATTTAGCAGCTGTCAGTCAGCACCAAAGAAGCCATGGGGCCACTGCAACTAGGGGAGTGTGAAGCTTTGAAACTTTGACTTGGCTTTGAAACAAATTGATCACAATATTGAGATCTAAAATACTCGATTTATGGTCATTTAAATCCATTTTGAGCTGTAGCATACATCACAATTCATCCATATGGGAAAAAAAAAACTCTGATGTAGGCTAATTGACTTGTAAGTAGTGATAGAAACTTAATACATCATATTAAAACAAGATATTGCAAAGAATTGTGCAATAAAACAGTTTAAAGTCATTTTAGTGCATAAATAAACAATTAACAAAAAAATATTTGAACTCGATTCAGTTTCGAGAATATTTAATATATTTGATTAGAGTTTGATTAAACTTGACAAAGTGGACTTTGCACACCCTTATTGGTACCAAAAATAGTTTTTATACTAGAAAACAATTGGATGAGAAATAATAATATTGATATCAATCATATTAATTTATTTAATAGTCCTATATAAATACAACCCAAACAAGTAGTGAGACATGGCGATAAAAAAAATATATTTAACATAAGTTAGAGTCTAGGATGCTAATGTAGACGTCTGTTAACAATGTAACTACATTATGTCATCACTTTTAAAAATTACAACATAAACTAGCTTTATATTAGTGTCAGATTTAACAAGATATTATTTAGAAAACCATGCTTTTTATTTTCTAGCATTTCATACTGGTTTGGGCAAGGAATCCAGAGAAATAACGTTGAAAAATGCCAGAAAAGCAATAACAAATTTGGCACAACAACTTCGGTAAGATGGGTTTGAAATCTTTTCTTTTCATTTTTTTTTTACAAATGTGTAACTTATAGGATTGATTACAATTTTCCTTCATAAAAAAACTTTTCATATTTGAGATTCATTAAATCATAAAACAATATTCTATATAATAGAACTGGCGTTAAAACATTGCCTGCATCAGGCATGTAGTCTGGCTTACCAGTGGCGTGGAAGCGGGAGCTTGAATCCCAGCCGGGGGTACCGATATTGGTACCTATTTCCTTAGTTGGGTTTGAAGCTTATAAACTTTTGACTTGGCTTTGAAACTCGACATATATAAGCTTCAACTTTGATCCCAGTTTTGAGAAAGATTTACCAATAAAATATTAACAGCTAAAATACTTTCATTTGTAGTCGTTTATTGCCATTCTTGGCTATTACTTATATTACAAATCAATATTCAAATGGAAAAACTCTGATGCATTTGAATTGTAAGTTGTGATGGTAGTTTGATTTTGGATAACAACACTAAAATATTACCTAAGAAATTGTTCAATAATACATTTTCCAAGTAATTTTAGTGCATAAAGTTACATAAATAACCACACTATAAGATTTTTTTAAGATTAAAATGATTAATATTAAATTTTCAAACTTCGGCCTTGAGAATATTTCATATATTCGATTTGAGTTGGATTTGAATTGATAAAGCACAACCCTATATTTCCTAAATGGTTTTTTAATCATCCTTCACACAATTGTGGTTATGTTTTCTCTACATTATACCCTTCTCATTCTTAACCTATTGGTGTGGTTAAGGCGGTTGCAGTGGTTGAAATAATCGTCACACGTCAGATTCACTTTAATATTGCCAAATGTATTAGTTTTACCTTTAAGGAGCTTCCCCACTACTTTTTTAAACCGAGTGATTCCTGTGTTTGACATTAGAGGCCTCAAAAGGGGGCAACCCCTCAAGGAGGTAGAGCCTATGCCGCTCCTCATAACAAGATTTTATTTTCCCTCCACTATCTTACTGAAACCTGTTGACAGATTTTCAAGCTCTTTCACTATGGCAGTTTTGTAGGAGGGAAATGAGGAGTGATAGTCTGTAGCCATTCAAACTTCCCCAACCTCAAACTTTTTTTTTCCTTTAGTTTATTGTGTGACAATACAATACACTTCCCAGACTGGTCAGAAGTGAAAATGTGTTACTCTGTTTTATTACCAAACCAAGTGACCAAGGACAATCGAGTAGCCAATTGAATATGTATTAAAATATAATAATGGGATAAAAATCTACTCACCAAAATGTGCAGTGCGGTTGGCGTATAAACCAAATGGGTAGTAAGAGGCGGTGCTGAAAAAAAAATGCGCTGTATCCAGAATAAGTAGAGGGAGGGGTGACACTTTTTTTATTTTGCCCCGCATCTCACTACCCGTCTAGCCCATTTGCATTTTAACTATGCTAATATGCCAGGGATGGATAAGGTAGAGTTCAGAGGAAAGGTATTTGTAATGGCTTGGAAGGAGAGTGGAAAACTATTTATAAAGAACTGCTCTCAGTACACCCAAATATTATGTAAACCTTGACCTTCCTGTCATCAGTAATCAAGTCTACATGAACTTCATATTTAGTCCACGTGCCCACCGGTATGGGTAAGAACACAACAACCATGAAATCAGCTTCAGTGATCAGATGGTCTAAGTTGTCACTCTCACAATAGGTTGGATTGCTGGGAAGAGGTAAATCGGAGTTTGAATCCCTGTTGGACGTGCTGAGGGTGTGGTTTTTTACAAGTGTCTTTCTATTCATCCTCCAAACAAATGAGGGTGCACTTTCAAGTATAGCTTCCTCATACCTAACACACACAATTTATTTATAATTCAGATACGTATAACCCAAACGAATAGTGAGACGCAGTGACAAAAACTTGATGAAAATGTTATACTATTTAAAACATAATGTGAATATGAGAATATGTAAACATTATCGGTGGTCGCATTGCTTACTGCATCACTTTCTTGTTAGACTGGATGGCCAATGATGGAAATATTGGCGTTTGAATCCCGGTTGTGTATCAAAATGGATGAAGCTTTTTTTCCTAAATGGTTACCCAGTCTTCCTCCACTTAAATGAGGGTACATTTCCTCTTAAAGTCTACTATCTTTATTACTATTCTATTAGCATAATTAATTAATGCATGCTTACAACCCAAATGGCTACTAAGGCACGATGAGAAAAAATATAGCCCTAATAAAAAATAATATATTTAAATATCTCTATAGTATAAGACTATAATAGTTTTATTTGGGTCATCAACCAATCCATTAGAAAATACTTTTGAAAATCACAAAAATGAAATAGGCCTAGTATGATTCACTAGCTAGAAAGTAGTTCCTGTCCCGGGTGTACTGAGGGTGTTTTTTTTTCATAAATAACTTTCACTCTACATGAATGTGGATACATTCACTCCAAATTCTAACATCCTCATTACTACTTAATTAATATAATTACATTAATACGGCCCAAACATATAATAATACCAGGAACAAAAAAAAAATCTAGACAGCTAATTAATAATATTTGTGGTTTTCTAAATAAAATAATAATATTCTATGGCATAGAGAGTATTTATTTATATTCACCTATAGATGCAAGTATTAATCACCAAAAAAAACTGTTTAATAATGTTAATTATATGTAAATAGTTATAATTGTGTGCATATATACACCACTGGCTGTGAAATAAATGGTTGGGTCATGATATTTATTTAGAATTGTTTATAAAATTAATTTTAAATTATACTATAAACATGAATTATGAAGTGGAAAACTTGAGATATTATCAGAAAAGTTACCCAGATAAGGAAATGAGTGAGTGATGTAGATTTGTCATGAAGACAAGTGGGCCCAAGTTGTGGTCACACGTTTTGGTCAAAACATTCATCACAATAATTTTCCCTGTTAAGAACCGATTGGAGTAATTATAATGATATATATATATATATTATAATATATATTTTTATATACATAATATGTTATATATTTATATATTACATATAAAATGTATTTTAGCTACACCAGAACAATGATGTATCCTATTTGTTTCGAATTACAATTGAAAGACTCTAAAATATCAAAACTGTAGCTCTGTAAAACTTACCAAACATAGCTTGAAGTGTTTAGTTCCAAAATAAGAATATTTGTTTACATAAAACGGCTTGCTTGAAAAAAAAAATTGATTGACAACATGCATAAGTCTACAGAACCCTCTTCTACACCCTTAAAATGCTTATAGGCTAAATGTTTAGTAAGACTTTTGGTGCAGATTTGGCTTCCCCTTTTACTTCTAGGAAAATGTTGCAATTATTTAAATTTTATCTGCTTCATTCTGCTTATTTAGATTAATAATTTTTAGGGAATTGCAGGCCATTGCTGGAGCTTTGTTATACTACAAACAAAACAGTTATTTAGGAATACCTTGTTTAGTACAAATTGTTTTAATATATTTTCAGTTTAAACCAGCACTGTATTGACACCGCCTTCAACTTCTATAAGATGGCGTTGACTCGGCATCTAACCAGGGGAAGAAAGAACGCCCACGTAATAGCGGCCTGCGTGTACATCACCTGTCGCACAGAGAGCACTCCTCGTATCCTTTATACTCACTTGTTAAAAAATCGTGTCACCTACATAAAACTTATTTAATATTCTTGCTTGACTCCAGGACTTGATGTTCGTGGGTTCAAACCTGGACGGTGTATGCAAATTTTCTTTGAGCGATAAAATTCCGTAGCACAACTTCCGAGGGGGAAGTACAGCCCTCAGTCCCATGTAAATTGTAGCATGTAAAAGAACCCTGGAAGTTATGTGTTTCTTGACATAATTGGTTGACCCTTTCACTCTCGCATGTAGACATTCTCATGTCCTTATATAATCAGTCGGTTCAGTAAGTTCATGTTAAATGATACCTCAAATAAATCATAAAGTTCTTTATTGATGGGTAAATATTTTATGCATTGCTTGAATTTGTAGTCATAATATAATATGCTCTAACACACAACACTTGCACTAGAAAGGATTGATTGCCTGTAATTGCATCAGGGTTTAAATCTTTTTCAGATATACTGAGATTGTTTTTTCCACTTTCATTACAAAAAAATGCGGGTATATTTCCTCAACATTATACCCTCCTCGCTTTTACTACAATGTTTGAAATCTGTCATCATATCATCTTCATCAACTATTTTCAGCCTGTGGCTGGATCACTTTAGTAAAATACCTTCATCTTACTTTATTCTTCCACCATTCTTCTCCTCTCACTTGAACACTTTTATGTTATCTGTTCCTCCCATCTCTTTCTTAGCTTCCCTTGCGGTCTTTTTCCTACGTACTTCATTTCCAATATTTTCTTTTGCATCCTCTCTTTTTCCATCTTCATTACATGCCCATGCTATCTCATTCTTGCTTACTCTACTATCGCATGCACTTCCTGTACCCCCACACTTTGCCAGATAACTTCATTTTTAATCTCGTTTATCCTCTTGACAGCTAACATGTTCCTCACAAACTTCATTCCCATGTCTTCCACTGTCCTTGTTTCTCTTACATTCACTGTATCAAGGTGTTTTTTCCCCTAAGAGATCCTACTCTCCTTCCATGCATACACGAGGTACATTCCCTCTATAATTCTACCCACCCCTAGTCTCAATAGAGTAAACATGCAGATATCTCGGGCGAATTGTAAGCTGCATGATCGTAATAACTTTTCTATCAAAGAAATGAAACTATCACGTCAAACAAGATCATTAAATTTTATACCTATATTATTATTATTAGCACCGCGTCTTACTACCCGTTCGGGTTATACACACTTACGCTAATGTGTAATGGTAGGGTGATAATGAGATGAAATGGAGGAACTACAGTTTAACATGGAATCCAAACCAAGGTGGAGGCTCTGGCATTCCCCACATTCACAAGATGTCTTGTCAGAGGTGAAGGAAGGGTTTGGTAATCAGATAAATTTATGCCGGGACCGGGGATGGAATCCCGGCCACCAGCATAGAAGTCTGACACCTTACCCCTAGACTGCCAGGTCAGCTTTATACCTATACATTTTAGGTAGTACAAGAAGGTTGTTTTCAGGAACAAAAAACCATTTTGAATTTCTCATGTATGTGAATTACATTGCCCTAAGTTTCTTTAACGGCCATCCAGACTTGTTGATCGACTTCAGTGACGTACTACAGATCTGTGTGTACGAGTTGGGTCGAACCTATTTGAGATTGTCCCAGGCTCTCTGCATCAACATTCCATCAATGGGTAAGTGCATACATTTATAAGACATTGGTTGGTAAAATGTGTGGAATAGGAAGGGTTTCTATGGTGCAAAAGCCTTTACTGACTGATATACAACTCTTAAAAAAACATGAGCCTGCAATCAAGCCATACTGACTAAGTGGCCACTGTCTATTGGCTAAGATAGTGCCCACATGGGAGTATAAAGGGTGTCATCATGTGATTAGCATAATGAACCATCCAGACATTAATATCACTTTTATAAACAAGTCTATACTTTCTCATTCAAGTAACTCCTTGTTATTTTAAAATAAAGCATACAACTTTAAAATAAATCCTTTGAATTTTAAAATTCTTGAAAAAAAATCCTTTTAAATTTCAAACCAAAGACAATATTAATTTACCACTTAACTGAAATAGACTCACATTATATTTAAAAAAAATAGAGTACAGTTATTTTCAGTTTATATAAAACATAATTAATATATGCTAAATAATAATTAGGGTAGGCGGAAATGAATTTATCAGTGTGAGCAAGTTGACCTTATTATGTTTTCAAAAATTTAAATTCTAAATTAGAAGGTATAATACCGGATTAAGAAACTTAAAGATTTAAATCCAACTATTAGAAGTTTGATGTTTTAAGTAAGGCTGGGCTCTATTGCCAATCATTTGTTGCTGACCAGGCTGATAATTGATGCTGATCATTTAGTTTATTTTCAATGTTACAAGAGTCATCATCATCATCATCAACTGTTTCCACCCCGTGGTTGGCTCAGTAAATAAAATGCCTCCTAATAATATACTAACACTACGCGCAACACAAGGAGCCTACTTAGCAGATTCCACTTAGCCTCTTTTACTCAATCTTGATCTCACCGCCTAGTGGAGTGCTCCAGAGCCTAAGCATCCTGGTGGATGTTGGATTGAATCCTAGTGGATGCCAGCTCAGGCGCAGACAGGAGCCCGGTCTGGGCCAAAACCAACAAGCTCGGACAGGGTCTGGCCAGTTGACTCCCAGCTTGGTGGGCTGGGAGTGTGAGGATTGTTGTTGATGAGCTAAGTCATCATCAAGCTCAGTTAGGGAAGGTTACCACCAAAAGAAGGTTTACCTAGGACCTATAAACGGCAGACTGCTATTCAGGTGTAAACCCACGGCACGCTTAGTAAACCAGTGGCAGAAACAAACCAAAACATTCGAGAAAATAAATACTACAAACGTAATATGCTATAATGACACATTCATTTTTGAATTAAAAAAAACAATTTTTTGCTCGTTAAATCCGTAAGTAACTTTAGTAAGCATAAAAATGATTATTTAAATTTGAAAAGAATCTTAAATATGCTTTGGGAACCATTTGAAAGAGGCTAGAGGACTGAGGTAGATAAGTACTGTTACAAATCCCAAATACTTCACTTTAAGCATAAATTATTATTGATTCATAATAATTATTGTGAATTGTTAAGACAAAACTAGTATTGAGTTGTTCAGAGGGTTAAGATTATCTTAAAGGCTAGCTAACAATTTTTACCATTTATATTTCAAATAATAAAATAAAAACCCAAAAATAGTTATCAACAACAAATTTGGTTTTTAAGTTTTTTTTATAAACATTAACATAACAAAGCGAAACAAAGGAAATACATATTTGAGCAGTCCAGTATTCATAATCTAGTTTTGACAATTTTGAATATCTTGTTTCCTCATTTTTTTTACTGTCACTCTCCTCTTCAGAGAGTAGAAACAGCAAAAAATGTTTGTATTTACTTAAGTCTACAGGCATGGGGAGCTAGTTGGCACTACCTGTCGTTTACAATTTTTTTTCATCACTAGTCAACAAACTACCCTCCTCTCACAGTTCAAATGATTTGAATACACATTCTGCTTTTATGGTTGTGCCATAATTGGCCGATCATTAGCCTAGTCCCAGTTTTAAGGTGCGGCAGAAAGGAGCGCGAGTAATTTTACTGTTTTTATAGCATTGCATTTTTTTGGCCAAAAGAAATCAAATATTTCTCCAGTAGCAACATAGAATTTATTTTGCTGCACATGCTAATATCGACAGATCTTAAATATCTATCAAGGGTGTCCTGGAATTTAGTCAAAACTTTTTAAATAAAGATAAAAAGTTTTGACAAAATTCCAGGACACTCTTGTCAGATAATCAAAATATGTTGACATTAGCATGTGCAGAAAACTAAACTTTATGTTGCAACTGCAGAAATATTTGGTTTATTTTGGTTAAAACATTTCAATTCTATAAAAACTGTAAAAATACTTTCACTCCCTTCGGCCGCACCCTTAAGTCATAAAACCTTAGCACCACACTCACAGTAGAAGATTTTCTCGAATCGGAATCTGAATCTTAAATTTTCTTTTAGATATGAACTGACTTCCTTGAATATTTTAAAATATACAAATATACAATTTAAGTTCAAGTGAAAATGATTAAAATCACTAAAAAGATAAAAAGTAGTTCAGGCTTGGTGCCACTGACTAAATGATACTTTGTTTTTCATGTCAGTTACATCGGTCATGTACAACACAGATCTGACATCTTAGCTCAGTCGGTAGCGTATCTATCTACTGAGCTAAGGGCCCTGGATTCGATTCCTGATATAGCCGAAAAATTTATCATTGGTGAAATGTGTGTTTACCCTTTGATAGTGATGAATTAACAGCTGGGAGGCTGGATATTGTGTCACCTCTAGTCTTAAGTTAGTTTATAAGACATATGAAGCTTGGCTATTTGAAGATCCGATGAATCCCCAAATAATAAAGTTGTTTTATCATGTTTGGGGGGG
>CABFVX010000590.1:110678-141319 GCA_902151425.1 Timema shepardi | reverse complement strand
GGGGGGAATTTTGAAAAACTCAACTTTTTTTAATTAGGTCAAGCGGGGTATTGTTTTCCATGTATGTTTTAAATTCCTGAATCGAATGACATCATTCGAAAGTTGATACGACCACTTGTTACAAAGTTACGACAGGTTTTATGAATAAAAAGACGAAAATTACACTTTATGAGAGAGCACAACTTTATTACATTTATTTTTCGTTAAAAAACATATTCTTTTGTATCATATTGAACCATATTAAACTTATTAAGTGTCATCAAAATCAAGGTCATTGAAGTTGTCAAAATCGACTTTAGTTGGCACCATAACATCTTCTTTTTCAAGCAGTGTATTGCAGCAGAATACTCCCTCACAAATTTTGCACAGTGCAGAACAGGTTATTCCACTTTTCTGGCAACTGCAATGGGCTGACGAACAATCACCTTTGTAGAAACAAGATATCAGTACGATTTTTTCGTCAGGAGCAGGAGGTAGAGTAGTCCGAACAGGAAGTGCATCGAGAGTGAGGTTTTCCGCCTTAGTTCCGTAGAGATAAAGGGACAGAATTTCACCTGCTTTCTTCATTTCATCAGCTGTGGCATTCATTCTATTGAAAGTGTTAACACATTCCTTCAAGGAAAGCACTCTCACTAGCTATCGACTTCATAAGTAGCTTCTTACCTTTGCCGTGTTTGGCACTAGTTGTGTCACACGCATGTGCAGGGAAGATGTACGTTTTCATTCCACTGTGTTGACCTTGTAATGAGGTGGAAGAAAACACTTTCCTCTTCACACATCCTATTTTGGGTTTTAAGAAAAGTATAGGCTTTTCAGGTGCTGCAAGGGCAGTTAGGATTACCGGGATGTCTATGTATTGAGTAACAATGGTTGGTAGTAGCTGCTGAGACTTCTCTACAGCTGTCTGAACAATTAGCACATCTGCATCTCCAGAAAACTGTCTCACTGCGACGTTATTGTTTTGAAGTATAGTAGACAGCATGATGATCAACTGCTTGTTTTTAGCATTACCCAGGAACCGCTCTTTATGGCCATAGACTGGCAAAAGGTGTTAGTAACTTTACTCTCACTACATGTACAATATTCGAAAGTGAAAGGAACACCTGTGTGCTCTCATAAAGTGTAACTTTTGACTTTTTATTCATAAAAACCTGTCTCACTGAATCTTAATTTCTAGTGACAAAATGAAGTTCTTCCCAAATTTTTGTAAATGCACACCAGTTGTCGTCTATTACGCAATTTTTGGTATATTTTACCTGTACTATTAACCAATTGCCAATATAGAGTCAAGGTTTTCATATTAATTTTATTCGAGATACTTTTTTGAGATTTTTATGAGTCTCAAATCTCTCTAATACCATAGGATTTGAGGAATCTAGTACTCAAGTGTCCCATATATAGTTATAACTAGTAAGCCCTTTTTTAAGTCTTTGTCATTACTTTGAAACTGACGTTTTCTTTCAATGGGAACAACTACTACTATCGAAAGATACCTCAATTATTTCAAAGTTTTACCAACCAATGTTGTTTTTTATCAAAAGTAGTGGTGTTCAAGCATTGATTTTCATTCTGTATATTGCGTCGGTATTAATCTCAATTAAGATGAAGTGTATTTTAATATCTTTTGTGCTGTTGTTAGAGATGAAGTACTTTCATTGCCTATAAGTATTTGTAAATAATAACTAATTTGACCAATCTCTTAAGGTGGTTTAGTCTATAAACCAAGAAGTTTCATACAAGTTACAGCTAAGTTATAAGGCAAGCATGGCAAACTGTGAGTCCAATTCATGATTCATTATGGCCTGTAGATCTTAAAATGAAACAATCAATGTACAATGTGGCCCAATTTTCTTTTTATAAATGTCATAGAATATGTAATTTGAGAATGTTATTCCTAGTCACATTTGATTTCACCAGATTAATAGCCTTTCACATTGGAATTATTTAAATAATTCTCACCCGCTTTGGTGCCAGTTTCGTGTTGAGCTAGAGTGCCGAGGATAGGGAGCTTGAGGTTTGAATCTCGGTCAGGTGAACTAGGGGGATTTTTCCTAAATGGTTTTCCACTCTCCCTCCACACAAATGCGGGTTTACTTATACTAAATTACACCTTCCCAATTCCTAATCCATTAGCATAATTGGTACTTAAGCGTATAACCCGGATGGGTAGTTAAGACACGGTGCTAAATAAAAATATAAAAACTCTCTAAAAAACTACAAATATTTCTGAGGAAAAACTGTGTTAATATCTTTATTTTATATACACTTGTTGTAATAATAAAGTGAGTTATTAAGTTGTAGCTATTTTTACCAAAGATGCTGACAGGATTGCACATTTTGATATGCTGCCCCTTCTGTACTTTCACTTTTCAGTGAAGTCCTTATGATAAAACAAATTTGACATGATTGCACTAAGGTGTAGTTTATGGTTGTAATCAAAACAAATATATTCTAAGAGGGTGTTGCCACCTAAGCTATTGAAATAATTTAGGCCGCAGTTTCACCTTGCTGACTCAAAAGTGACAATGGGTAGGTAATTAAAATGGGCTCTTAAGAGCATAACGGTGTTTAGGAATGTCAAGTGGACATCATATGCACTAAATTCCTTAATACTTTTCAAGACAGAACTAATTTTACATTTTTTCAAACAAATTTAACTACATTTTAACCTGATATCTATTTGAATGGTTTCTTTGAATATAGTTCAAACCTTTTTCTCTGTATTAACCTTTTCTTTGGTACAGGCATTGAATAACACATTTGTGTTCCAGAATTTTCCCTGGTGCGGGATGAATCAATGTTTCATAGCACTATGTTATTTTAATGCCATCTACCAATGAATCACTGTACTTTTAGCCAGTTTGAATCCATCATATTGAAGCTAATAGATGGAGCTACCATATCATTGCTATAATCTATGAATAAAGCAATAAATGATTAAATAAATGAGCAGCAAAAATATTTGTTGAATAAAAGTATACAAGTAAGAAAATGGCTGCTGGGCCTATGCAGATAGCTATGCTACACGTGTGCCAGGGAATGGGTTAACTTTCAAATGTGCAACTACTGATTAATTATAGTCTATCTCCTCTAGTTGAACAATTTTTCACTTTTACAAAAGCTACTTGATCTACATATATGCACTTAAAGAGTCCAGTTCTAATGGGAAGGGCTTGAGAAAAGTTTCTATATCTTCTTTAACATATTCTTAATATGTATCAATATATATAAGATAACATTAATAATATAGTAAAATGTTTTCAATGTTGACCACAAAAATATGTTTGTGTTTTCTAAAAGGCTCTTTCAATGAAAATTAGACTTTATACACCATGAAGTATGTTATGCAATTATAACTTTTGACAAAGGGTGTCCATTTTAACAATCAAATGCCAAATATAGTGAAAACATTAGTCAATTTTGGCTGGCCTTCAATCCTTTTTAATATGCCCTTAAAGTTTATCCAAGGTATAGCTAAGGTGTTGTAAAGTCTGGATAGGAATGCACTCTCAAAACAAGGTTCGAATACTGATCGAAAATGGTTAAACTCTGATGAACATAAATAATAAAAAAATTTGGTTCTCAACTTTGATGCTTAGACGACTTTTAGTTATATTTTAGAGGCAAGTAGGGGTGTGCGAGACTGACATATTTGATTCGGTTTGGGAAATTATCTATTTCAAGTGAGATAGGAAAATTTCAAACTCCTAATTATTTCGCTATGGAAGTAGGTACAGTAAAAAAAAATATGGATAGAAACACATAAAAGGGAACAGACACTATATGGCCTTTACAATAAAAAGAACACAGTTCCACACTTGAAATTGCTGCCACTGGACAAATAAAATAATTGATTGTTACCACCCAATTTTCTGGCCTAGATTTTATTTTATTGGAAATAATCACTAGTGTGTGTGAAATGCGCAACAAAGCTTCCTAAACGAGGAAATCAAAAGAACAAAGGGAAGAAAAAGTAGGTTTGTAAATATGTATAGGACACTTAGATAGGAACATGTAGAGGAACCAATAACACAAAGGATAAACGCAGGAAATGGACGTGAATATATAATATATCTCTTCAAAGAAAACCTCAATTTGCTTTGCGAAAAAAGAAATTTTCTCCACTTTTCTTGAAATTTCCAATATTACAGCACATTTTTCCCGGCTTGAGGGTCGGGGAAAGCTTTTTTTCTCTGCTGAAATTCCAAATAATTCTGAATTACTACACTTTCCTAAATCCAAGCACAGGCGGGCGACTGAAAAAAAAATCCTGGGAATAAAATAGTTAACTTGTACTATATTCACCCGGTTTTATTGCGCACATGTCCATTGGTTATGAAGTAAGTCTGGATAAGTTGGTTTATTATTTTATTTCATAAAGATTATGTTAGATTGTTGGGTCCTAATTTAAAAAAGATCTAATTTTTTCCTGTATCACAGTAAATGAAACCGTTTAGAATTAAATGAAAAGTTCAACTACTGACATTGTGTCAATTTTTCTTTTCTGGAGTGTGTCTAGGATAACTCTTCTTAGATGTTAAGTATTTAATGAGTGCATGATGTTAATTTATCTCTACTTATTTTAAGATCTGACCGAAATGTTAGAACTTATTTGTGAATGGGTTCCGCAAACAAATTCAATGCACTATGTATTTTAATTGCCAAATTTGGTATTATTTTAATTTAAACATTTTGAGCATGAGCCAACTAAAGTTCAAACACACTTAACAACTTACTTACTCAATGGCACTAGGAACTCGAAGGTTCATTGCCGCACTCTCAAAAGAACGCCATCCATCCCTATATTGAGATAGTTCTATCCATTCTACCTCATTGCACCCTATCTCTTTCATGTCCATGCTAATGTTATCCTCCCATATGCATTTAGGACTTCCCAATGGTCTCTTCCCATTGGGTTTACCAGTCAATACCTTGAACACATCTGTATATTCTTCCATTCACACTGCATGTCCTGCCCATAGTAATCTGTGAGATTTAACTATCATAAATATGCCTCATCCCTATTTGGACCACATATCTTTCTAAGCACCTTTTTTTATCGAACACCTTAAATGCATTTTTGTCATGTAAGGTAAGAGACCATGTTACACAATCATAGAGAACAACGTAAAACTATTGTCTAGTATATTCTGAGTTTTACATTCCTTGAAAGCGGGCAAGACTTTAACTACTTTCTGACTGAGTAATAGAAAATATAAAGCTTCAATGTTTTAAAAAATGCATTCATCAAATATTAACTTAATTTATTTTTTACCTTAATTGTTGCAGAAATAAGAATAGTGTAGTGAAAGAATTGATTTATTAATAATTTATTGAGAATATTAATTAGTCTGCTAAATTATAGTTTATGGCCAGGCTGTCACCAATATATTTTATCAAGTTATATTCTTGCTTCTTGGCATAAAAAATTCGGTACATTGTTTTTTAAAAATGTGCATGTAAAACCACCAATTTAGAAACTTTCTAATTTTTAAAACTCTCACTCAGTTAGGTTAATTAAAATAAATTGAAACTTGCCACTACCATATTTTTTGTTCATCTTTAAGCTGACCACATTTATAAACAAATAAAACTTTTTCAAAATGTTTTGTGCTTAGGAATGTCAAACTTAATATCCTCAATTATTACAGGTATCACTACTGAAAGAATTTATAGTAAACCTATATTCAATACCTTGATTTTTAGCTCCTAAACTTTGGCAAATTTACACGGTCTGTACCCATTTTTATCGTCATTTGACTGACTCAAAATTATTGCTTTTTGCTGTTTTTAGTGATTGTACTAGATACTTTTAACTATATTTGACTTAGGTGTTCTCGTATTATTTAGACCAAACATGTCTGCAAGGTTCAATCATACAAATATTATAATCTGAACAGGCTCACTTCTAAGGCTGAAATTGGATAAGACTATTTTTATTAAATTAATATATTTGATTGAATAAAATGAAAAATGACACCTGGGACCCTTGGTTTAGGGCGCCTGTTCAGGGAAATTCTTCATTCATATTTTAAAGATAGAGTCTGCCATTACAAACCCTGCCTTAAAATATGTTTCAATTTATTTAATTATTATATAAGATACGACTTATTTCCATAATTCTAATCATTAATCCCTCAAGCTTTTCCTTTCATATGTGCTTAATTGTATAACTTTGCTTTCTCCCATTATAGTATTTTAAGAAAAATATTGCAATATTTAAGTATGAATAATTACTTCAAATGTGACCCTCCAAAGAAAGCTATCCTTGAAAACATTCTATTACTCATAATAATCCTGTGATCTTAAAGCCACAACCCCCGATTTTTTTCAAGCACTACTCTTACTACTTGTTTAGACTATACACATATGTACTAATTCCGCTAGTGTTTTAGGAATAAGCAAGGTTGAATTTAGAGGAACTGTACCCATACTTGTAAAACCATACTCAATACACCAAAATGGGATTCAAACCCCGATCTCCTTGTCATAGGTAGGCCAAGCTATTGTGAGTGTGTTGCCTTAGACCTTGCAACTACTAACTCAGGTTTAAAATTAATATTTTGGTAGCTCACTTAGTGTAGAGACATTTATAATTATATCAAAAAATGCGATTTTTAAATCCCTCTCCAGTTTTAAATTTACTAATAAAAAAATACTATACAGACTATAAATTCAATTTATCTAGTTTAGTAAGTAACCTTATATTTGAAATATATAATATGCAAAGACAACAACAACAAAATTCAATCTCTTTATTTATTATTTTAAAACAGGTTTAATTTTATTTATCAAGAACAATAATTGACTGGCACTGGAACTTAACAAAATCTTTAATTTCATTTTCAAACGATTAACTCGTTTTATATATATATATGGTATAACAATAATAATGACAAAAAAACACAGTAGAAAATAAATAAACATTAATACATAATTAATTTACATACTAAAACTTTTCAAGAGAGCCTCATTTTAATAAATTATAGTACATAGCAAAATAATACATCATTTATAGAAAGTAAGCCCAACCTTTCTATCTAACTCTGTGATCCCCAGTGTAAAGGTAGTGATGTATTCTGATTCAGCTAGGTGTTCCTTGGTACATCTCAGTCCATTATAAATTAAGGAAGCTCTTAAATTCCATCCCTCAAACTATTTTTGTTTGCGAGTTATTTCTTTAGTGTCTATACATAATAAATATTGTATTTGACCTAAAAGTAGCCGAGGACTCACATTGTAGCTGGGCTAAAAAATAACGTTAATAGTAGTCGAGGCTACTATTAGATCACATACGTTGTTGGAGAACTGTTCAACCAAATACAAAGGAGTAATATATTTATAACTGTAACTTGTTTAAACAGTAAAATAGGTTTGCAATGGAAATTTTTAAATATATAACTACTGTTTATAAGTAAAGCATGCATAATCTTAAATGTGTTGCACTTAACATCCAACTCAATCTTGCCAGCTTAAAACAACTGGTATATTATTGATGGAATGTATAAAACTATGGATGTCAAATTCGTTACCCTTGATTCTTACAGTATCAAATGAATCATTCTTAAAATCTGAATTTTCAATTCATAGATCTCAAATCCATGCAAATAATTGTTCTGGCATTGAAACAAAATGACAAAATTTAGAATTTACAACTGAGTAGTTTTTGATTGTGTACATTATTAGTTTAATTTAAGAGCGGGCTAATTTTAAATTTACTCGGCATGACACTTGTGTTCTAATGCTCTTGCACTGATCAAACATGACTGTTTTTTATTTGATTTTCCAAATAGATCACGGTGTGATAAATAAATAACATTTTTAATGGGAGGTGGAATGCGTGGAAAAAGATTAAAAATCTGAAATTAAAAAAGTTAGTCCAAAATTTAAGAATCAGAATCAAGCAAAACAGGAATTGTGACATCTCTAGTCAAAACAGTTCTAAATACCATCCCCTCAACATAGTCTTGTCTTTTTTCTTGCAACAATATCTAACAGTACTTGATTATTCGACTAACAAGAGGAAGTAGACTATGTAAATAAGTTGGACAACTCACTACCGATATCTTTAGGAAGTAATAAACCAATATTAATGTTCATCTATGGCTGGTGTCGGCCCATAAAAAATAAGCTCTGGTATCTGTCCACCTTGGACGCCTGTTCCATTTGTGCTTTCCGACGAGCACTGGAACTGAAATGTGACACACCCTACCGTCACCTCGCTCATACCCTCCTGACCGAAATAGCTTAACTCACCACCGTCAAGTATTGCGGAAGCCGTATAGAAGCTCTCCGGCTCAATCTGAATGGGGTGCTCAAAGTAAACATGAAAAGTGTTGCTTGATCCGTCAGAAAAGAACTTGGTGTCGTTCTCTGCCATGACTCGACCCAAGCGTTTAAGCTCAATCTTGACGTTATAATCAGAGGCTCCGTTAGACGACCCGTACAAACCAAAGCCGACAACAAAAATCCTTTTGTCAACGCTGAATTGAATGCTGTCACAGCGACCTCGGTAACGCCACTGGTTACTGCGATAGGCACACGATTGAAAACGATGACAAACCTGTAACATTCAAATAATGTGTTTCAAAACCATTATTAATTGATATAATGGTGGAATAAATACATAACCATTTAAATTAAGTATTTCTTTAGATCTAACATATCTAGGCTATGCTTGGATTTAATTATGATGAATTTTGCTGACAAGGGGGTGGGGGATCAGAACAATGCTTAAGAAAGA
The DNA here is from genome assembly GCA_902151425.1 of Timema shepardi. Lineage (NCBI taxonomy): Eukaryota > Metazoa > Arthropoda > Insecta > Phasmatodea > Timematidae > Timema > Timema shepardi. The sequence continues at coordinate 132,576 of CABFVX010000590.1, read as the reverse complement.
CTGAGAAATTGACAAGATTGGAGTAGGTACTCAGCTACCCCAAATAAACAAATAATAATTTATAAATGGCATAAAAAAAATCATTTCTTTAAAACAATTAAAAAAAAGTCCACAAAAATAACGTAAGCAAGAGATGGGGAGGTTGGGCGTTTGCTTATTTTTGCCTACAATTGGGGCTAGAGGGGTCCAAAATGGCCAAAAATGTGCTTACATAACACATGACTGCCCCCTGACTATGGAAATGTATCTCCTAAATTTATTTAAATATTAATGAAAGTGAAATAAGAATGTTGACATAGTAAATATATTAAATTTAAATGCATAGAAATGGTTGATGTTTATTGGTTTTCATTATTGAAGGCAAGCTTTATGGAAATTTTCACATTATCAAAAGAATTATAAATGCTATGAGAACTCTTCCCTGTTGCAATTTTGATTAAAAAAAGTTTGGAACGCTGAAACAGCTTAATTTTTTGATCATCCTATTTTAATAGTAACAATAAAGCCATTTTAGGGCAGCATTCCCCTGAAAAATCTGTGCCAGTGTGGGCTTACAATTATCTAACAATACCTACTCTAAATAAACAGGATGGGTAGGAATCATTTTGAGTAAATGTTTAGGAATTTGCCTGGAAACATGGGAGACACCCTAAACACAACAGTGTACCTTGTTGGGGATAAACTTTTTCTCGGCCAAAGTCCAGCATGCTAGTGATTGAAATTAGCTTTGCTGGTCATATTAATTAACTATGTTTATTCCCACCTCTTGTAATAATAATCTATGATGGAGAATCTGGTCTACAAAACACATTCATGACAACACGACTTCAGAACACCATTTTTACCATTTGTGGTTAAAAAATTTCAATATAAATTCAAATGGATAATGACAAGTTTCAAAGTAAATCCACATATATTAAATGTTAAAACTAAAATAAAATTGTCAAGACATATTTTAAACAATATACATTTTCTATTACACCAAACATCTCTGAAGTTGGTTAATTTTTAATTCGCTTACCTGGGGCTTAAGCCCTGCCCGTGATTTGATAGGGTAGCTGATCTGGGGCTTGTTATGCGCGGTAAAGTGCAAGAAGATGTCGATTGTCTCTTGCGCTGTTAGGATGCCAAGTTGAGCCGCCCCGTTGGCAAATTCCTCCAGGGTCATGGTGGGGATGCGCACCAGATAGAGGGCACCTCCCAACATAACTCGTTTGTTATGCGGCGTTGGATCCATATCCCGACGCCCGCACTCGGCGCCAGCCCAGCTCAGGGCTGCTTCAAACAGGTGCGTCTCTTTGCAGTTGAGCGTTTCTCGAGCCAAGACAGACTCCAAGGTGTGGATGTCAATGTCCACGAAACCTTCCGACCGCAATGCCATCTCAGCCTTTATAAACACATTCAACAATTTTCTTATCATAACAAACTTAATTTTAAAAAAGATACCTTTTCAATAAATATAACATTTCTTATTTGTTAGTACTTAAAATAATGTTATGTTCACACTAAATGCATAGTATCAGAATGATATTGTGTCATTAAAGACTATCATAATATGGAAATTTTTAATGATTTGACTGCTGATCCAAATCTGTTCTGATGTCATTGTTCATATATTAACTAATCAATCCTTGAGCTTAATTTTATATAAATACTACAGAAGAAATGTCCTACCAATAAATTTGAGGATAAATGCATACTTGCATTGCATGTCACACTAATACATAATTTATCTACTCATAATGTAGGCTTGAAATATAGGTAGACAATATCAGGGGATCTATGTAAATAATCATTATCAAACCTAGACTGCTTATACGTTTGCTTGAAGATGGGTTGAAATCTGAGACACTATAATCATGGCTCTAAATGTGACAACAGTTAACATTTCAACGGTGTTGGTTAGAAATGATTCATATAATTTTCCTCTTAATCATACACCAAATTGCTAGCGGCAATGAGCTAAAAAAACTCGATAGTTTTTAAGGAAGTCCATTTCCCCAACGTATTTAAACATGACCATTGGCACTCTAAATATGATCTCTGATAATTGTGTTTGTTTGTAAGCCAAGAAGTTTTTAAATAAAGAAGCATTGATGATGTTGCTTGTTTTTAAGAGAAAGGATTATGAGCTAAACAATTTGTTTGGTAGTACCCATTTAGAGAATAAAATCACCTAAAAATTGATTTTATAATCCAACATCTATTGTAAAGGAAACACATGAGTGAGATTAAAAATTGCAAAAAATATAACAAATATATACTGAGGAGATATAATAATAATAAACTAGGGAAAAAGTTTGTCTCATTGATAGACTGAGACATATGAATGTGCAGATATGGTTTGTACAGACACTGGCAAAGAAAGCAGGTTTTAAACATTTGAAATGACCTGCTGGAAATGATAAACAAGTTCAATATAGTTGCTATATAGATTTTAATTTTAAATTGTGAAAAATACTTAAGAGTAAAAGTTCCAACCAACTACCAAGTCAACTCTTGCGAGAGAAAAAAGAATCCCTGAAACTTCAGCATAGAGTGTGTATTTAAAAGCTCTCAATTTCTTTAAAGACAATGGTTTCATGTTTTCTTCAAAAGGAAAATATGAAATATTACCTTTGATTTTCAAAAGACTACTGCAGCTTTTATTGACCATTTTGAAAAAAGTCTCATTTATAGCATGTAAGATCTTTTAATTGTCTGGTGACTTTATTTTAGTTTTTGTTGGTACAACTTCTCACGCAGATTTAAGTTATCCAAATTATGTATCTAAGCCTGCTTTCATAACTACAGGAAGTTCACCTAAAACTCAGTATCTTTCTTGTCATATTTTGACATATTTTTTATTTAATTTTTGTTTTATATAATCTCCTTGTTGTTTAAATGTCAAAAAAATAAAATAACAAGCAGTAACATACTGAAATAATACCTTGATTACATAAAGTATAATAAACTGTAAAGAATCTGACACCTTAGCTCGGTTGGTAGTTTGTCTACTGAGCTAAGGGTCCTGGGTTTGAATCCTGGCATGGCTAAAAAAAATTATAATTGGTGAAATGTGGGTTTCCCCTTTCACAGGGATGAATTAACGGCTGGGGACTGGATGTTGTGCCTGTCCTACTCTTAAGTTTGATTATAAAGCATATGAAGCTACGACAGGCCTAGCCAGCTGGTATTGGAAAATATATAGCTTGAATAAAATATTGACACAGACTGGTCTCTTTTCACCCTCGATATCTTCACACTAAATACTTTCTTAATCTCTCTTCACCCTAGACATCTTCACACTAAATACTTTTTCAATCTCTCTTCACCCTAGACATCTTCACACTAAATAATTTCCTCTGGGTGATCTGGTGATGCTGAGCTTTCACTCATAGAAGTTAAAGGTGGTCGCAGGAGGAAATAATGTGCTCTTCTTCCATACTGTTATTTTTACATTTTAGCAAAATACTTTTTCACTCTCTGCTGTTTTGAAGGATTCCTTTTTTCTGCTAGAGGTGTAGAGGCCCTGTTGATCCTTTATGCCATCATAGGAGTAAAGACTCGACTGTTGCACTGTACTCACCATTGAAGTTGTTTTCTTTCTGTAAGACCATTTTATTGTACTCTAAAGCGAATAAGATGGAAGCAGTAATGTTATGAAACAGGGCTTCTCCTGCATCATTGCTATTGCCTTCCTAATAATCAGTTGAAGCCTGTGCATCTGAAGCAAGCTGCTTCATTACCTTTGTTGTTAACTCCTTATTGGACCTTGATGAATCTTCAATGTCTTCTTCATCCATCTCTTCAAATTCTGCTTTGATTGCTTGTGCAACATATTACTGATGAATAATGGTGTAGTCAGATATCATAAATCACGCAATAACCGCCTCAGAGCTGCGTTATCAAAAAACTATTGTTATTTCACTGTTTGTGTTATAAAATCCAAAATGTGTAGTAAAACACAAATTTTGGGATAACGCCCTGCACCAACTATGTTGGCTTGAATATTTTCAATACAAATGTGCAAGTCTTTCACTTGCTTCATAAGTGATTATTCTTTCATTTTATATTAGCTAATTTAGAAATTATTTTACTTTGATTAGGCCTAAATTTTTTTCAAAGGTAATTTAAAAATTGTGTTATTAAAACGTATCCATCCAATCCCTGTGCCATCATACTAGTTCAATAGTGTTGAATTATTAAGTCACCTTTTAGTCTAGTATATTCTTTATATAGTTTTTTTTTTGCATAAGCTTTAGCCTTTTATTTAATTTCATAAGTTACGTCACTTTACATCATTCATCAAAGTTACAGGAAACATTTTCAAAACACATTCATAAGTAACACTATTTTAGTAACTTTTGAACTATCTGAAAGGGTTAACTTTGCTGTGAACGGACTATACTCCTCAAGAAATGGAAGTTTGTATTTTTAGTGAGGGAAAAAATTTATGACTAATAAGTAATAATAGAAGCAAAAGAATTTTAAAGATATAACGTTGAAACACAAACTATAACTTATTAAATAATTCTAAAAACACTTTCACAGTGTCACAAACTTATTATTTTTTATCTTGAAGTAGTATTTTTGTAATGTTTTTTTTTATAAATCCTCTATAACTTAGTTTATTTGGCTTGGTCACGCAAATCCTGTCGGTATCTTCCTGCCAAGATGTAGATGGAAAAAGGCTATGGTAGCATATGTCTATTTAGAATAGGAAATAAGAAAAAGGTAATTTTGAAAAGCAAATTGATGTTTTCAAGGCGCAAATAGTATAATGACTGTGTAAACTCATCAGAGGAAGAGGGGAAGTGTTATCAGTAAATAAACACGCGACTTCACAGGGTGAACTGTTCGTTTTATTCCTGCTCTTTCTATTTTTGTACATTGGTGTTTAAGTTATATGGCTTGGATGCTTCAAGTTAAGATGCAACCCACTTTGCAAAAAAGCTTCAAAATCTCCAAGTAGGCAATGCCGCTAAAATTCATAATGTTGAGATTAACTACTCTATGGATAAATCATACGCTTGTACAGTTAATAATTGTACATCACTAGCAAAGTTTGGTAGATCTAAATGATATATAGTATGAATGCAAGGGATGGGCCTTTAAATCCTTAAGGATATTCAAGAAAAAAATTTATTCAAAACTCAAATCCTTAAAACTTTTTTTTTCCAAGTGAAATTTGTTTTAGAGCTCTAATGCTGCTTATCGGTGGTTACCAATTATAATTTTAGGATAAACTTAACCAGGCCCCAGAGCAGTAATTGAACATTTAACTGAATGTTTAAATGTTATAATGAAGGGATTATAAGAAAGAATGTTAACATTTACAGTATATATACTATTTGTATTTTCTATTATTCTATAATATTTATATTTCCTCTTATTCATATTTTTTCCCAAGATTAGGATATAAACTGGAGAATCGAATTCTTAAAATAGTGGATCTATCACTTTAATGGATACAACTGCATCAGATATATTAGTATATTTTAAAAATGATGTTTGGACAGAGTCCCGAGTTATTCCTATGTCTAGGTGTGGTTTTTGAAATATCTTTCATTTGTAACAAGCCTGAATTTTCCAACCAGTCTCCATATTAATGTGGGTGTATTTATTCTCAATCGACTTTTAAATCCCTTACATTTAAGTTGTTAAGGGTATTGGCTACCTATTACGCCACAGAAGGTCACGATAGTATTTCCCATGATAATAAATTAACAAGTTTTATTGAATGATTTTTAAAGATATAATGCTAAATCAGAAACATAAATTTTTAAATAATTATTGGACTAGTACTACAATGACACAACATTATTATTTTTATCTTGAAGTAGTTTTTTGTAAACATATTTTTTATAAACCATACTAAACTTAGGTTATTTGGCTTAAGGACAAAAATGGCCTTTAGGAGTCTTCCTACTAGGATGTGGTAACATAGGTCTATCTAGAATAGTAAACCATAAAATATTATTTTAAAAATTAAGTTGTTTTTTTCAAGGTGCAAATAATATAGCGGCGGGAAGTATCTGTTATTAGTTCACAAATATAATAATAACTGATATAACATTGTCTGACTTTCATAGTTAAACACATTTTTATAAATACAATTATAATAATTGTTAAATGCTAACTTTCCAAATAAAAAACACTTTCGGTTAACAAAGTTTCAGACTGTCAATCAATAACTGTTTACATACCTAGCTCACAGTGTATGATCAATAATCCAACGTTTAGTAGTTTTACACGGCCAATAATCTGACTTTTTTTTAATGCTTTCAATGCGCCTCCAAACATTTCCCTATAATTTGACGTTTCTTACATCTCATGCCCAGTAGTCTGACAATTTTACTCCTCCCTCCCTGGGTCTCCAAAACTAAGTGTTTGTGGCACCATATTGTTCTTAAGTTCGAAATATGGGTTATTGCATTTAAAAAAAATGTCTTAACAAGTTTTTGGTCGAAATGTTGACGGTCAGAAATATAAGCATGATTTGTACATAAAGATGGGGATTTTAAGAAAATTGGACGGTCATTTCAAGATAAGTGATGTAGCCATATTATACAAAATAGCCTGGATGACTAATTACAACATAAACTCATGAAAAAAAATTGTGGCCGTCATTGAATGAAAATAGAGCCGAAGAAGATTGGGAACCTGAAGACAGCCTGTAATGGCGATACAAACTGAGAATACAAGACTTGCATGTGATTAAATAGGGATTGGTTTGTGTATGGTACTAAACTTGGAACAGATGATGGCAAATGACAAAATCATAGTGGAAACAGAGTCAACAAAAGATTGTATGGAAGAGAACAATTCCCCTGCTTCTTCGGAGCATAATGACATCCGAAAATGCAATTGCTGCCATCAATACCAGCATCAAGAGGACCGAATAAAACAATACAATGCTTTCATTGGATAAATTAAGAGGTAATATAATGTGCAAAATATACACTTGCAACAATCAAACTACAACTTAAAAGTTCCTGACCAAACCTCTTTAGTAATTTGTTTTAATGTGTGTTTGATAAAATTCTGAGTTGAACAAAAACTCTCAATTTCTTTAATTCACTTCCAGTAATACCATAAATTATCAAACTTTTACTTTAGTAAAACGTTTTAGCAAGTCTTAAGGTGAATCAAATCAAAACACTTGATATCATCATCCTCATCTGTTTCCAGCCTATGGCTGAGCAAGATTAGTAAAATGCCTCCATTTTCCTCTATCTTTTCGTCAGTCTTCTCCTCTTACTTGCACACTTTCTTCTATCTGAAAATCACATCTCTTTCTTGGTCTTCCTTGCCATCTTTTTCCTATATACATCTCAATCAGTCTCTTTGATGTTCGCTCCTTTTCCATTCTCATTACATGACCATACCATTTCAGTCTTGCTTCCTCTACTATCTCATGTACTCCCACTCTTTCCCAGATAGTTTTGTTCCTTATTTTGTTTTCTCTTTGTGACACCTAACATGTTCTTCACAAACTTCTGGCCTCTACTGTCCAAGTCTTGTTTACACTCATCTTCTGTATTTCTGCTTCATATGTGAATATGGGTACAAAGTATATCTTAATTCCTTGCACTTCAAGGGTATGTCTCTTCTCCATAGCAGATCTCTTACATGCATAAAGAACAACTCCCCTTGCCGCTCTCTTCTTGTTAGATCCTCTCTACTTCCACCCTTCACCTCAATCATGCTTACAAGATATAATTACACTTTATATATCGACTACAAATATAATAAGAATTTAAACTGTTCCTATTATTCAAAAAGTGGAAAAATAAAGAGAATATCCCCACTGATAAATTTCTCAACTAAAGGTTTTTTTGTTTGTTATATGAAAATGTTAAGCAAACCAAGGGCATAAAATTTGAAGTTAGGATTTTTATAGTCTAAAACTTATGTGATTTTATCAAAGTGTGTTGTTAGAGATACAATCTTTAGTTTTTAAATTGGCCAAGGAGCAATGCTATTGCAATATACAATTAATATTACCAAAAAAATATGCATTTTGGCTATAATAAAACTGAATTTTTGGATGACTAATTACATTCAAACACAAGCTCTTACTTTACCAGTCAACAACTTAATGACCTTTATTTATTTTTTCTTATAAAAATAAATTCAATATTTACATTTTACTCAAATAAGGGAATTTAGTCTAAATAGTATCAAGAATTTTCTTAATTTAAAATATTGTAATATTATTGTTTGGAAATTTAAATTGGTATACAAGAAACCCATTTTGGTTATACCCCAACAGGGCTATTATAACCACGAGACAAAACGAATTTGCGACCGTTAGCAGAGAGACACTAGACTTTCCTTCAAATGTTATTATGACCGACCACTTTGCGAAAGCAAAGTCCTTGCAAGTGCAAATATTTTCCTAGTAGAGTGATGTTAGGTTACGCAGACATTTTACTTGTCCTTTGGTTTGTGTAACGGGTTTGTAGTTTGTAGTTTGTGTTACCTGATTTAAACTTGCCATCTCATTAGCCCTATATACAAATTTCAAAACATTTTTGTGTGTGTTTCACATAATCTAAGTTTAAATAGGCCTATATCATAATGTAGGCCAAAATTGGGGATAGTACGCTTACACTGAATGCTAAAAGAATATTTTCTTTGAAATATAACACTATCAAAATGAATTATTATTCACCATCAACATACAGATAATTGGGATATTCCAATATTAAGATTAATTGTTTGTAGGTTTTATAGTAGGTAGGTAATTAGGCTTCAACATATTTGGGATATTATTGTTAGTAGTCTGTTGACCCACCTCATGGGGCAACATTGATCAAGACGTTAGTCTCTTTGATCTAATTTTCCAATAGTAGGAAGGGTGGGATTTGAATCCTATCTGGGTGTGATGAGTGGTTTTATTTTTCTAACGGTTTTCCCACTTTCCCTCTAAACTGGAAATAACCAAAATAGGCCCTAGATTAATGTTTAGGCTTAAATATGGTTTGGTTTAGGCCTAGGTTTTTTAATCATAGAAGGTTTACTAAATGTATCTGAAACTGTTGATTAGTAGTTAGACATAGTTATCATGAAGTGAGTAAATGCAAACAACCCATTATATATAAATATAATATCCTTATATTCTTAATCACTTTAATTAAAGTTTCAAGAATTACCCTTAAATAAAATATGCATTTAATTATTTTTAGCCATCCAAACCACCCTCTCGTTCACTTTATTGTTAACTTAGTAGGCCAAATGGGTATAAATGCCCATTGTTTTGACATTAATTTGTCAAAAATATGATTGTAAACACTACTTTTGGGAGTTCTTGAATGCTTTCATCAACTTTAAATAACTCGTTTCATTTCTAAGATCTTCACATAACGTATTACACTTGTTCCAGTATAAACACAAATATGAAAAATAAAGCATCAGGTTGTAAAGCATAGCATCATTTCTTTATTGGCCAACATCTCATACTAATTCCTTTCCCCGTGTGACATTACTATTTGAATGCATATTTCACATTATTATTTTTTTAACTAAAATATTATGTTGTGTGTATTGAATAATGTAGGCCTAGTATTTTTTCATTTCAAACCGTAGGCAAACAAAATGATGCAAGAGATTTAATTTAAATTAAGCTAGGTTAAATCTGTATTGCAAATAATGAGAATTGTGATCAACTGTTTGGGAAAATAAAAATATATGAATAATGTTCAGTCATGAATACCAGAATTCTTGAAATAAATTTAAATAATTTCTAACCTATACCTTCTTAAAAGGTAATATTCTTTAGAAAAGTGTTGCCAACTTCTGACGTAAACTGATTTTATTCTGTGCGTTGACGCTAGAACCAAGTCAAAACTAAAACTAGCGGACGATACACAGTGTGGTGGTCATAATAATCCAAACGCTATATTTTCCTTGAACATGAAGCTAGCTAGCGGTAGCAACTAACTTTGTGTCATATGGTCATAATAGCCATGTATGTGCTAAATTAATTGATAGTTTACTCAGTATTTTGATTAATTTGTCTCATACCTTCCAAATAATTTGCAACATTTGTAATATAGCAGCTCTCGAATGTTTTTTCCATATAAACAAGCTTTACTTAATAATTAAATTTTACCAATACTTACAAATGTTTTTATTTTTAATTATTTCTAATGGAAATATAATAATGAAGGTTTAGTGTAAAAAAGTATATTTTAATACTTTCAAATTTAATCTGAAAATAAAAATACATTCAAGAAGCACATACTTTTATATACACATATTGAAACATTATTTAACCAAACTTAAAATTGACACTTTACATACATTAGGACAGTTATAGTTCATATTTAATGGATATGTTTAAATATTTATCATTTTTATATGGATTTTTACCATTTAAGATATGTTTTGTGCGTTTATATTTGCTTGATATCTTGAGGAGTCTTTGGGAACAACCAGATAACAGATATTAACTACTTGAATACAAAAATGAATCTGTTCAATATACAATTTTGCATCATACTTAACCATTAGGCCAACTTAATATTCATAAACATATCTAATAAGGCTATATGTAGGCCTGTATTAAAAGTGAACAACCCTCCATTAGTAGATGTTAATTAGGCCTATCGATTAATCTACAAATTAAACATTTATAAATGCTGTGTAACTAGATACCTATGAAAGTGTTAAGGACAGCAACGTGACATTTCTCTTTCAATGAGCACAAACGACCGTAAATTACCAGGACAAAATCTCAACAAGAAAATAAAAATTAATATTAATTTGTTTTAAAACAATATTATATGTAGCTTTTTTTGTCACAAAGTTAGGTAGGGCTTTGCCAAAATAAACTGAATGTACAGTCATGCTAGATGAAATACTAGTTTATATGGCCAAGTGTTTTATCATAGTTGTATAGTGCCACACTTTTGAAGGATTCTTTTATTTCCTTGTAAGACAAGAGTTAAGGAATTGATGAAGAAAATATGTCAGAGATTGAAGATATGTAACCATGATTTTACGATTTGTTAAAGAGTACTGAAATCAGGAGCCCTAAGTATAAACTTGATAATTTGAATATCCTATTATTGTATAAATGCAATTATATTGAATATACAAAACCTTGTAGGATACCTACTTATACTTTCATAAGACACACATTAATCAGTGAAAAACAAAATCTGCTAAATTTATCAGATAAACACTATACCTAGTTAAACTAAATATGGTGAACAATTTTTTTTAAATCAACAACATATGTCCTTTCTTTAATTTTGGTAAATTTGCCATTTTGTTTAGGAAACAATTTTTTTTAAATAAATAAATTTTTTAAATATAATCTTTCTAGTGTATACACCATAAATTATCATAGATTTCATTTGTTTTTTAAAACACAACACTGAGGATTTAATAACAAAATAACAAAGACACCAATAATATAAATTAGGCATTACTAAAACCTCCTTGTGATTATCATTAAAAGAAATATAGTACGTATTATGTAATACAATGGCTATATACTAATTCTTAATAAGAAGTTTTTATAAAAAAAATATTCAATTTGCAAAGTAACACAACCTACTCATTTAAATCCCACCTAATAATGGTTGATTCAAAACTAAGTCCATGTTTGAGGTATGTGATAAAGTTGTATACTTCAACTTATAATACATTATTTTTCTAAACTAAATTTAAAAAATGGCATAAAATCTACCTCATGTAAAAAAATAATTGGTGCAGCCTTGAATAAGGCCTTAAGATGAACACAGTGGAGGTTTCCGATTTAATTAATTTAATAAATAATAATTGTGCTTAAGCTACAATATAAAGATTATAGTTAGGTCAGCCTACATAATTTAGATGATAGTTTAGCTATGTTTAAAAGTCTATGTTGATAAATGATTTGATTATGTAGTGAGTACCATCAACACAACACTTATTACATAACATACTTGATGAAAGCATTAACATCAATGAAGTACATTACCCAGAGTAAAAAAACGCACAACATAATGACACAATGGTATACATAATATTATTATTGCAGCCTTTTTTAAAAATTCTTTATCATGTTTAAAAATAGCCTAATAGATTTTGAGTACATTCATTCATAAAACCCAAGTTAAAACAAGGACCTTAAGACAAGTGTAATGTGCAAGTATGTGCATTTCCCTTACCCTGAAAGGTAGAAAGCTTACCTTGCATGGTTACACTATTGTATAGCTTATAAGAAAATTTGTCAAGAAAGATGTTACCTATCGGGGTAAATTAACTGTTGATGCAGTTGTCTGTTTAATGTCAAGGCGAAATAATTGAACAACTAAACCTACTCTATTTTTTCTTAAATCTTCTTAGTTTTGATATGTGCACTTACATAAAATTGGAAAACAAAAAAGTTAAATGAACACAAACAAGAGCCAGAGGATACTTGATCTCACCTATGTTCTTATCACACATTCTATTACAATGAGCATTGTATGAAAGAGGATAGCTTGATTAACTGGTAAACGAAAAGTGAGCAACTAACGCTAGCACCACTCTCACCAACTTGAAAGCATATACACAATCTTTATTAATGTTACATCTTTTGATAGACTGCATCTGCAATGCTTCAAACAGCTTCAAGTTATGGTTGATGTTGATGTTATGTTGTTTATGTTTATTTTAGATGGAATTTATTCAAAAGTTTATTACATTTTTCTACTTACTTTCTTTGGTAAGCAGTTGTCATTGTTTTATCCTGAGCATAATGATGAGTAGGTTAAGGCCAGGATTGTCATGGCACAAGCTGTCCAATGGGAGGTGTTAGTGGCGAGTTATCACGCGCAATGATGCAGTCATCACTGTCATCTAACCGCAAAGTAGTGAGTGAGCGCGAAAGACGTACCTGAGCATCTATGACCTCCCAGCAGCGTTGCATTAGTTCAGGTTCCTCAAATAGGCGTGACTGACTCAGTAGAAGACATGCATTCTTGGCCGTCAGGCTAGTCTCCAAATAGTTGACACAGGCGCGGGCCAAATGGGGGACTATGTACTTTTTAGCGACATAAAGTGTGGCTAACACTGTGTCAGCCTCCAGCTGAATCTCATCACAGTACAGATATCTGAAAGTTACCAAAGCACATTAATAAAACTTAGTAATGAATTTAAACCCAACTAACATTTGTACAAAATAATTCCCTTTCGGATTGTTGGGACTAAAAATAACCCAAACAATGTGTAAATTTACCAATGTAATGAATTAATGGTTAAATTCCTGAGAAAACATTGCACACTTATCCTATTTAAATTTAGTGCTTAGATAGCGGAACTTATTAAAGCTATCGCAAAATAAAAAAATTGACTTTGAGACAAGAAATTGAAAATGGTTCTTGTTAATATATCTATGATATGGCAAGATGTTCGTTATGCTAATGTAAATTGGACTTCACAGGGCAAGCATATTTTTCTTTGGTAGTGCAGGGCTGATATTTATTTTATATTCATACCCCTGATATGACAATTTACAAACAGTACAAAATTGTGTGTCAAATGCTTTAGGTTTATGTCAAGATATACTTAATTTGAGTATGATGTTAATGAGCAGGTCTTTCATTACACTTTTATTTTGTTTCATAGAAATTATATGTATTTCCAGTATAAAACAATCATTAGTTGTACAGCTAAAACATAATTTAAAAGTTAAATACTTACTTGAGCAGAGTTAGGAAGGCAGAAGGCTCAACATCAGGCACTTCAATCTCTTCTTTATTTTCTGCCAAGCCACCATAAAACATGGCATAAAAAACAGAACTTCCTGTTGCTAGGACATATTTGTGTGCTGGTATTGATTGTGTATGACCTATAAAATAAATACCGGTAATAATGATTACATTATTATAATATAGTTTTTAAAACAGTGTGGTTCACCTACTCTTTAAGAATTTTTTGAGTTAACTCCATACCTGGGCTTCCCACAATGAAGCGAATGTCGGCCATGAGCTCATTATTGAACATGGCGGCATTCCGCTCCCTGACGGTGGGCTTGGTGGCTTGCCAGTTGGGGTCGACAGTGCACTGACCAGGAGAGGAGGCTAGACTAAAAGTTCCTCCATTCAGGTTGCTAGGGGATGCCAGGGGTGAGGTGGGGGCACTAGCTGGCTGGGTGATCTGCATAGTCTCCCTCTGGGAGATGCTGTTTGGAGGGGACAGCCCCACATTGTTTAAGGTTTCTGCTGGACAAAAACCAACAACATTACAAGGCTACCCCTTTTAAAAAGGACTATATTCAGATAGTAGACATTAATAGAAAATTTTAGCGGCCTTCTTTCAAGATCTAACAATCAACAGGTAGGTCATTGGCTCCAATAAATTTAAAAGTATAATTTATTATCAGTATAGTTAATAAACATTATAAAAAAACTAGATATATTTAGACAGCTAAATTTTGCCAATGAATTTGAAACCACTTGATAATTAGAGCTGTGTTCAGGCCACTCGTACTCAAGGTGCTTGTTTGATGGTATGTCCAAATGCGATTCTGGTTCTTAATTATTGGGGGGGGGGGAAGCAAAACAAACCCAGTTTTAATAAAATTTATTTTGTAACAAATGAATAATACGAATAATAAAAAGTGATTAAGGTAACTTTTTTATGACTCAAAATAATCATGTATTGCTCCAAACATGGATTTTCAATTTTCTGAATAAAATTGTTTATTATTTCTTTGTTTTCTAAACTGATAAAAATAGAATCAATAGAAAGAGCAATGGTAAGCAAGAAATTTTAAGTTGTGAAATGAATTATAAATATAATATTTAAGTTAGCTTGTCATAGAAGTATATAGTTTAAAATGATTGTGAAAAACAAATTTGAATAAAATTAAAATATAATACTAGACATTATACATACATATTAAAAATGTGAGTCAAAGTAACACATACACAATCAGAACAAACCATATTAAATTATATGTATTAAGACATGAGTCAAACATGACCATAGAGTGTATGGTATTGATAAAAAATACTATAAGTTAGTTACAATTAAGTTAAAAGAGTTTGAGAATGATGCCTATTCTGTTAAGAAAACTAGTAAGTTAATTGTTATTGTATTTCAGGAAATTTATGATATCACAAATCAATACTACAAAATGTTAAAAGAGACAAGTGTCCAAAGATATAAGAATATTATTATTATTATTATTCGATTCATCGTAGTTGGAACTCATTTCAGGATTCTTTTTTGGACCTGAGGATGGTGCCATTACAGCGCCGAAACATGTCATGACAATCTCACTCCAGAATTTTTTTTAAAAAAGGAACAAGGGCATTAAACCTCTCAGATAAGAATAGAATTCAACTTTATTAACTTCTTTATATCACACTTTTGTTAATTCAAACTTATAAATATATATATATATATATATATATCTTTTTACACCATATTATATTTTCCTCTAATATTCTTATATCTTTGGACACTTGTCTCTTTAACATTTTGTAGTATTGATTTGTGATATCATAAATTTCCTGAAATACAAGAACAATTAACTTACTAGTTTTCTTAACAGAATAGGCATCATTCTCAAACTCTTTAACTTAATTGTAACTAACTTATAGTATTTTTTATCAATACCATACACTCTATGGTCATGTTTGACTCATGTCTTAATACATATATTTAATATGGTTTGTTCTGATTGTGTATGTGTTACTTTGACTCACATTTTTAATATGTATGTATTATGTCAAGTATTATATTTTAATTTTATTCAAATTTGTTTTTCACAATCATTTTAAACTATATATTGTTATGACAAGCTAACTTAAATATTATATTTATAATTCATTTCATAACTTAAAATTTCTTGCTTACCATTGCTCTTTCTATTGATTCTATTTTTATCAATTTAGAATATATATTGTTCCTTACTACAATTAATTATGTTTTTTATGAATTTCTTTGTTTGACTAGAGACCCTCCCTTCCGCTGATTAACGATGCCCGAGACTATATCAAAACCATTTAATCATGACCTGAATTGGAACTGTTAGATTGGCCATAAGATAAACAACAGTGAACTTAAAAAAAAAATGCAACACAATCCTTTCGAGTGTCTCTTTGTTGAAGTACTCTTGTGTTTGTCCTTTATGTAATTTATTTTACATGTTCCTGTCTGTGTGTCCTATCATTCTTTACAAATTTTCATTTTATCCCTTTGGCTTCTTCTTATAGGAAGTTTCGTTGAGTGTTTCAAACTCCTCACTGATGAGTTCCGATAGAATGAAACCTAGGTCCGGGGATTGGGCGGTAACGATAGATTTTATTCAAGAGGCAACCATTACCTCTTTGTCCATTGGCAGCAATGCAAAGTGTGAACTGTTTTGTTCCTTTTGTGTGTTTCTATCCACCTTTCCTGTATCTTCTTCCAAATATAATACATTCACCTCATGAAGCAAAAAGAGGTTTTCCTCATAGAGAAACATACTTTGAAAAAGTGATTTAAATTTTTTTAAATCAAGTAAATATGATTTGCAATGTTATTTCTGAACCCCCTTCCCAAAAAGTTTCATGCCCCTCAGGTTGGGAACCAATGAGCTAAAGTGTAATTTTCATATCACAATAAACTCGATTGCCAGTGACAAGAGGTTGAGGTTCAAATCCTGGCTAGATGTACTGAGGATGATTTACTCTGAATGGTTTCCCCACTCTGTCTCCATACAAATGTGAATACATTTATTATAAACTCTACCTTTCTCATAGTGTAAATATTTGGGCAGTTAGTTAAGGTGTAGTAGTATATATATATATATGATGCACTTTTTTGGGACTACACCAAATTTTGTTTTGGTATTGTACCCAAAAGTAGTATAAAACTAATTTATAAACACAAAATAAAAATTTAAATGAAATCAAAAGAACTGTAGCTAATGTTATGTACCCAAATTTAAACAATTTTCTATGATACTAGACGCTGTGTGAAAAAAAATATCACAAGTGTCTTAGATTTATTTTGGAGAAAATCATATTGTTAAGCGTTTATTTCCCACCATAAGTTATATTGGCCTTGGAAAAAAATAGACCTTTCACATCATTTATGTATATTACATTCTAAAATTAGACCTTGTTAAAAAACTTTCTCATATATAAAACCTAACTTAAATACCATATTTTATTGAGTTGGCATGCTTGGATACAAGGAGATTCAAAATTAAGGAAAAAATTGAAATAAATCACTAGGGAGTTATTTCAGCTAAGAAATGTTAAATGAAGACTTGTCCGAGTTAATACTGGTCTTAAGTTTATTATTAGTTTTTGTTTTAAAGACACATAGGCATTGCTTACCTGTCCCTCAAAAATGGCTGTCGGTAAGACAAGATGCCCTTGTTTATAATACATGACAAGTACAGTTACTAATAAGGTAAATAATAACTTTCAACATTGTTGATACCACATAGACCAATTCCATAGTCACATTGACCTAGTTCCACTGTATCACTTACTCTAAACTTCTATTTATGAAGGACAAAGTGTATACAACTGAAATACAATATCTTGTATACTGAATTAATTTCATACAGGAAACTCACATGGACATTCACCTCAACATTTGTGACAGCAAATTTTAACTTAAAAATTTGTGAGTCACTTGTAAGTAATTGGGGATCTTGTTGAAAATTTTGCTTTTACTGTAAAGTGGGGCTACTTTGACACAATATTTTGGTTTATTTTCATGTAAAACCTCAGGTATCGTTAAGAATCTCACAATTTTTGTTTTACTTGTACTGGGCTCTAATACATACAAGATGCGAATTTTTGTTTTATTTTTGGGCACGTGATTTTTTTTTTTTTAAGTGTCACTAGTGGGGTTCCTATGATACACTCATTTAAACCTGTAATAACTGTAGTAGTAGAATGAATGAGGACAACTTTGACATATATTCAATATAAAGGTGGGGCTATTATGAACACATTCGAATAAACATCTTGAGTTAAATTATTTTCAGTGACGGTTATCGCCCTTTTTCTCCACTAATGTCTAAAAACTGACATTGAGCGTTGAAAAAATCATACATCAGTAAGAAATAGATTTAGATATGCAATAAGTGCTTTTTTTTTAAGTAGTAAAATAGCTAATTACATTGAAAAAAATATCAGAAACTCTAAATGATGCACAAAAAAACCACTTTCTTAGGGGAAAGGCCTACATTTTTGACTAAAATGACCTATTTTAGCAAAATAAACACTATAATGAAAACTAAAGGTACCTAATAATGTTCTTCAAATGAACCACTAGGGATTCCTATGGGTCCTATGGATCATTCTGTTTTTACTAGTATATTAATAAGCAAAAATGAGGAGGCCAGACTGTTTTCTTTTTACATTAAACAACCATAAAAACAATAAAACAAGCAATCTGACCTTGAAAAAGATGAAACAAAAAATAACACAAACTGTCATAGTATCCTAATATATTTAATGCAGTCTAACATAAGGCTTGGGCCTGCATTTTCATTGCAAACATGGACTTTTTAAAAATGATTAATATCAACTTATTCAGAAATAATTATTATTTGCTTAGTAATACTATATACTAGGTATCAATTTAAAGTATTAACGAACGAGTAGATTAATACTGCCCTAATGATTACTACATAATTGGTGTTTTTACAACTTATTGAAAGAGCAAATTATATCAATAAAACTATTAGGCCTATTTTATTTTGTTGTTGTGGCAACAATAGTTACTATAGTACAGTACATGAGATTGTAAATTAAAAAGTATTATAGTCATAGAATGTTCTTGTTATAACTGGCCACCAAAATAGTTTTTATATATAACTTAATAGAGAAAGTCCTACATAATAATAGTTGCATTGAAATAAAGCATTTTTATTTTGTTAAAAGTGCATGAAAACAACCAACAAGACAGTTTATATGTCATAATCAACTTCCCTCATTTTGACATCCTGATTTCAGAAGAGTACGCCACATTTTAAGTTAGACGTTCTTGTTTGAAAATTATTTTAAGTTTGTGTTTTGATAATGTAATAAATGGCTATACAGCAATTTAAAAAAATAATTGTTTGTGAATGTTTTAACTGCCAAAAATAACAAATAAACATATGGTCTTGCAAATCATATGGTGTAGGTAATGGATATAATATGGTAACTTTTACTAGCTGTCAAATACCTACCACCGCTCCTGCTGTGGATGCCCTTTAGTTCTCATTACGCCACTAACACTCAAGAAGGCCATTATGTGGTGCCGCCAGTCACACAAGGGACATTTTGTTTAGTAGTACCAGCCATGAAATAAAAACAAACTACCTAATGTGGAACTGAACTAAAATAAGGTTTAAGAAAATCGTTAACACAAGAAAAGCAAGCAAATTTGTTTACAGCCTATTAGTGTTTTGAACTAATTAGAACAAAATTTACCATAGAAAATGTTTAGTAGCCATTATTAGGAGTAGGCTCCCTAAGTTACTAGGCTGTTTCAATTGATCACTGCTTTTATCACTGAAATCTTGTAAATTATCATTATAATTCAATACTATACTTAATTTGTGAACTAATACACGGATAAAAAGTCAAAAATAAATGGTTTGGAATATTGTTAACTTATGCTTTTTTTCCCCAAGCGAACATCATTTACAAGGGTCAGAATTAAATATTACACCCACTAATTCAGGACATCTGTTAACTGTAGTTACGATTTCATAATTCTAGCAACACAAACATTCAGTAAACCTACCTTGTTTTAGCCAACGATAGGTTATATTTTCTCTTATTATCAAACATGCTAATATTAGATGTTCTCCGTATGCTCATTTGAAACTAATACAAGTTCAATAAGATCATTAGACGATTTCGCAAAAGGCCATGCATATATAGTTGCCAAAATGTAGTTAATGATAAAACTTAACCATATCAAATATGTGAAAATGTTTCATGTCAACTTTTATAGATGTGGTTCTATTTAACAAGACTCGTATTAATAACCATCTCACCATTCATCCATGCATTAGTTTGAGACACTGTGACATTATCCTGAAATCGTTTTATTGGTTTAGGTGCAATTTTCGAGTAGAGATTCGACATGGCCATACTGAGGAACAGTTAAAATGTCACGCAGTTCCAAACAAATAAACACAGCAGAAATCATTAAGCAGCAGCCATTTTGTAAACTGCGTTATGTTAGAAGGTCGATAAAACATTTGAGTGACGTACAGCGCAAGCTCACGAGAATAAACCGCTAGCGGCTATTTTGAACTATGAAATAGTAAGACAGGTTTATTACTCATATTTTTGTTTTAATTGATACGTTTGACACTACTGTTATTAACGATTAAGCGTAGTAAGATAAATATTAGTTGAATAATTAAAAGCAAATATCCTAACATTTACCTCAAGGGAAGCTGTATAACCATTTCCAGTGCATCCGGAAAGGATTCGAGACCCGGCCTGTTAAGTCGGAAGTCAAGCACATTAGTGCTGAGCTAAATTTGGACGTCTCATTCTTATGAATGTTATAACACAATTATAACAATAATAATTCTTAAGTTAAAACTCTAAAATAAATGTAACTTTTTTTTAGCACCGCGTCCTAATACCCGTTTGAGTTACATGCTTGTAGCTAATTAAATCTTTTATGTTCGAAAGGGTAACATAGATTCAATTTAAATTTAAGCATGCAGGTGATTCTAATTATGGACCATTCTTGTAATCTGTATATATAAGGTTACTTTATTATGATCATTTCAGCCTTTTTTTTTACCTAATTATCTGAACTACAAAACAATACATCAAGTGATACAAGAAGCCAACTATGCAAACATTTCTCTGGGTGACATTAAGGTGACAATGAAAAGGAATGTAGAAATGTTGTTTAAAAACGGCAAGCAAATAGGTTTAAGAGAATATATTAATTTATTAAACCATTTACCCTGTATTCCTAAGGAATTGATTCATAGAGATCGCCAATATAAGTTGTAAAGGCGTTGACAAATTTAATTACCAGGGAACTGTGCTAAAACATAGGAATGAAATAAAAGAGTTCAAAAACTGAAACTTTGCTTACAGATATAAATTAAATACAAGAGGAGGTTAAAGACAATATTTATGTGGTTGATGCAATACTGTTTATTAAGTCTTAAAAAAGGTTTCCTCTCGTTGCTTAGAGATAATAAATTTAAAAGTGAATATAATCCCGCCCGTTGGGTTTTACGGGTGTAAGCGTGATCTCTCGTTTTACAAAGATAAAATATTATGGGTTTTTAAGGACAAAGTACCGAAAAAAAGGGATGGAAAATCAAGAGAATGGATAAAATTGCATAATAAGTAACTTAATTGTTTGTGTATATCTCCAAACATATTAACTATGATCGAGATGTACAAGCTGAGGTGGGGGTTTGGGGGTGTAATATGGTATGTGATGACAGGAAGGTACACAAAATTTTAGTTGTGAAACCTGAAGAAACAAACACCCTGAATATACCAAAGTCAGGAACATTTTAAAAATGCGCTTGAGTTTTCATATGGTATTGCAATATTTTTTTAAATGCGAAGATTAAGAGCAAAACCCATTGTTAACTACTAGTTTAATGAAACAATTAGCCGAAGCTATTGTTGATGAATTTTAGAGAGGATACTACCTCATAGATATCATATTCTGAAAATTGAAAAATGACACCTGGACACGGGAATCGAACCTGGGACCTTCGGCTTAGTACGCCAATGCTCTTACCACTGAGCTATCCAGGATTCGTCCCGTGCCCATGGTCATTCTTCACTCATAGTTTAAGGCAGAGTGTGAGATAGACGTGGAAGTCGTCAGCTTATAAACATGTGATTATATGAGATCACAGCCATCAGACAACGCAGCCATCAGCAACTCGGTATTTGGCATTTTTGCGGCCAATTGACAATTATATATATAATTGTAC
>CABFVX010000590.1:54122-108018 GCA_902151425.1 Timema shepardi | reverse complement strand
CTACAGTTTAACGTGGAATCCGAACCACGGTGGAGGCCTGGCATTCCTCACATTCACAAGATGTCTTGTCAGAGGTGAAGGAAGGGTTTGGTAATCAGATAAATCTTTGCCGGGACCGAGGATTGAACCCCGGCCGCTAGCATAGAAGTCTGACACCTTACCTCTAGACCGCCAGGTCACCAAAAATGGAATATTAAAGATGTGTTATGTAATGTTAAAATACTGTTCTCTTATAATGTAACTTGGGAGGGGCGGGGGTGAACGCTACAGTACTGGCTTCCGTATTTCACATATTAAAAAAAATACCTTCTACCTTCTCCCCCACTTTTGGAATCTACGAACCGCTCCCTGATTTCAGGTATATTATCTTTGATGGAATGTAAACTTGTTTCTTATAAAAAGTGAAATACATTCTCTAGTGAGATCTTTTAAAATAGTATTATAAGCAACTTAATAATATTCTAATTTCAAAAACGTTATTACACGCGTAGACTTTCACATATCGGTACCAAAATAAGCAACATAAAAAAGTTTTAATCTAGTTTGATTAATTATTATAGGGTATTTTTGAATGACAGGTATTTTGGCATAATAATTTAATCGGTCAGTTAATTTTATTTACAAAATTTGTAGTACTGTTTAACAACTTTTTTCTTTTCAAATAAAAAAAAGTATCTAGTCCAGGGAGCTATGGAGATTGATGAGGGGCTGGAAGGCATTAAGGGGAGGGTGTTCAGTGTTGACTGCCACTAATCTACCATCCAGAGACTTATGAACAGAGAATTTTTTTCTTATGTTAATAGAAAAAAAAGTTTGTAATTTTTAAGGTGGGAGTATAAGGAAAGGTAGTTAAGGGCAGTGTTTTTGCAGTTTTTATAGCAAAACTTTTTATGTCCGAAATAAATAAAATATTCCACCAGTAGAAACATAAAGTTTTGTTTTCTTCACATGTTGATATCAACAGTTGTTGAATACCTGTCGTGGTCAAACCGGCATTAGATGACAAACTTTTTAAATGAAGAGAAAATGTTGTCCTTAAATTCCCAGAACATCCTTGACAGATACTCAACAATCGTTGAGGTCACCATGTGAAGAAAATTAAACTCTAATGTTTCTTACTGGGGAATCGTTTGATTTCTTTCGACTAAAAATGTTTTTAAATAACAAAAACTCCGAAAATATTGTCCTTGACACGCCTTCCCTTCCACCCCACCTTCAATCTGTCCTTCTTACCACGTTGCTACAATAGAATGCGACAAAAAAAAGAGAGATAAAAAAACAGTGCTACCATAAACCTATTCAAATAGCTTCGAGAGTCATCCAAAATTCAAAATTTACTCCAGGGGAAGGCTTCCGGAACTCTCTTTTAATGTAGCCACGCGTCCCGCTCACTTCACTTCACTTCGAAGAGTTTTTGGAACCCCCGCCGAACCGTCGAAAGGAAGAATACGGCACTCTACCGGGGGCCTCGCGATTTCTACTCACCCGCGGCGGAAGATGGTTTATCGGCCGCGTCCAGCGCTTCGTCTACGATCTGCAGCCACATGGGTCGGAGAGTCGTTGCGCGTCGTCTGTCACCTTCTTCATGACTGTCGCCCGGTTACACGGGGCTCTCGTCCGTCGTCGGTGACACTAATGAAACCACGACACTCGATGGTACTTGAGACACACTCAACACTGTCCCGTACTTTCCGTGTGAGAAGGAGGGGAGTAAACGCCCCTGCTTTTGCAGACGGGTGACCTTGTATCTTTGAATAGCTAAAAAAAGGCTGTTGAGGGACGCAGGGGGAAGAGTGTTGTGAAAACTAACCCCCACCCTATCCTTGGAGCTCAAAACATGTTTGATGAAATGTGGTTTTTAGTTATAAGTAAGAAAGGCGCGAAGATAACTAAAACAATATTGGCGCGGTACTGATTCCTTGTTCTCGACTAGTCAAGGATTTCGACTAAAGACTTGTCCGGACGAGTTTTCCAAACACATAACTTCCCCTCTTCGCTGTAGGAAGAGTCAGTCCCATGTTATCTCGACCAGTCTCCAGCCCGGCTCGCTCGCCCGCCCGCCCTCTTCTCTCTCTTTCATGCTCTTTCTCTCTCTCTCTCTCTTTCACTCGGAGGATTTGGTAGGGATCGTAAACATGCTATTAGAAGCTGTTATCTCTACGTCTCTTTACTTTGTTTGCTTGGTCTCTGATCAGAAGCTTTCTTGAAACGTGTAATCTTTTTAAGGGCGCCGGCCACTTGAAGGGAATTAATATCCTCACACATTTACATTTAATGTTCACACTGTGGTATTTCTTATGGGAATGGCAGTTATGAGGCTTAAAAAATCACTATAACAATATCAAACTATCTTAGAATGTACTATTATAATCTTGTTTTTACTTTCTCATATCAAGAGAAAGTAGTGTAATAGTCTAAAAATGTTCGACATCCAGATTATGATGAATTTTTAAGTTTTATTTGTGTCCGAACCTAAAAAAGTAGATTTTACCATTCTTACTGTCCCCATGTCTGTCGGTCTTAATGTTTGTCCCTGTTCAAAGATATGAACCGATTTGATGGATTTCGTTCAAACTTGGCATTTAGATGCTATAGGGATTTTTACTTTCTTATTTAGACCTTAAGATACTGTCCCACGACACTTGCTTGTACTATAAATAAAAAACGACTAGATCTGTATACTAGCTAGTACAATAGAAACGGGACTAGAGTATTCACACGCTGCTAGTTTGGTACTAGATTCTAGTGCAAATATTTATGGAACGTCAGAGATTAATTTTGGGTCCATTAATTATTAATAATGATATTGAAAATTATGAGAGGGAGCGTGGGAAAAGAATATGGACACTGCACTGGCCGGAAAGACGAAATAATGGTCGCGGTATGCTAAAGTTGATACATTCGAAGGTTAGGTGGTGAGATACATTCGGGGTGACACAAACGTCTAGTATCTCCCTAAATTTGTATTCATTTATTTACGATGTGGTCAAGAGGCCCTAAGCCCATCCAAGTAGGTCTACAGTATCCTTGATACACAAATATTCTTTTTTTAGGCCTACGCACACTTTATATTCTAAAAAAACACTCATGGTGTCGTCTGTCGTGTGATACGGGTATTACCCTTAAAATTTAGGCTAGTTTACTGATGAGTGATTTCTTCTATCAAAGTACAAATTTTTCGAAAATGAATAACTAGTGAGTTGGTTTAAAACGTATACCTTAGGAGTCTTTCACATGAAAATAAAATTATATTCTTGTTTCTTGGAGTAAGATTAGTTTAAATGTTGTTAGTTTACTGATGACTATTTTTTTAAATTTGAATATTTAAAAAAAAATGTAATATTAAAAAAATAGCTTTAGTGATTTGGTTCAAACTGGGTACTATTTTTTTCACATTATAAAAATAGTGTGTGTGTATATATATGTATATATATATATATATATATAAATATGTTTGTTTTTCTAAAAACATCATTTTATAGTAGTTTACTAAATACTGATTTTTGTAAATTTTTATTTATTTTTAAAATAACTCAAGCACTTTTGTTGAATCACAACACCCTTTAAATCTAAACTTTTAAAAATAAGTTATTTGTAAGCTAACCATCCTAAAATTATTTTGAATTTGTAAATATAAAAACGCATTCTTATTTATAATGAAAAATTATTCCCAGATGCCCAATTTAAACTCAATCTTAAGGCAAATTTCAAATAATTTAAAATTTTATATAATTTGTCGCAAGTAAATTATCCTTAAATTAATTTATTTTAGGAAAATAAAGATAAGATAGGGCCTTATTGATCATGTAAAATAGTCCTTCGATACCAATTTTGAACAAAATTGCTTGAGTAATTTTAAAAATAAATAAAAATTTACAAAAATCAGTATTTAGTTAACTACTATAAAATGATTTGTCTTTAGAAAAACAAATATATCAAGAAATTTTGTTCAAAATTGGTATCGAGGGACTATTTTACATGATCAATAAGGCCCTATCTTATCTTTATTTTCCTAAAATAAATTAATTTAAGGATAGTTTACTTGCGACAAAATATATAAAATTTTAAATTATTTGAAATTGGCCTTAAGATTGAGTGTAAATTGGGTATCTGGGAATAATTTTTCATTATAAATAAGAATACGTTTTTATATTTACAAATTCAAAATAATTTTAGGATGTTTAGTCTACAAATAATTTATTTTTAAAAGTTTAGATTTAAAGGGTGTTGTGATTAACAAGATGATTTTTTTATGAGGAAAACTTACTTAGGGTAGTTTACTTTAAAATCTATTTTTGATTTTCTCCCAAGCTATATAATACACAATCTGAGAAAATTGGTTCGATTGTGTCCTACCATTTATTTTTAGTGACTTTGTTTGACGATGGCTAGATTTGTGTTTCTAACCATTTGCTTTGATCTCAACGCTGCGACCTTTAGTTTAAAACGTCGTTTGAAAAGAGCTGATTACACCTCTTAACGATTTTTGGTTGTTTGTTTGTTTGTTAAAAGTATCAAAATTTAAAAAATAAGTTTATTTATCTTTTTTTTGTTCTTGTTGACATTTTGGCGTAAATAATATTTTGAAATAACAAACCAACAACTTATTTAATAACGCCAGGGTTTCTGGACGCTGCAACACGTCTCAGCGCTCCGGTAAATGTCCCCCCACTCCCCACCCATATCCCTCGACAACCGACATGTTTGGCCGGATGAATAATTGGAGTGGGTTCTTATTCCAGAGGACGTGCTTTAACCTTGACCGAATGCTTTGAAGGTTAGTTATTCCACACTGTTTGCATTCGCTTTCAAAGTAGTGGGTGGTAAATTTCCTTATAAAATCTTCTACATATCGTGCCTTTAAATTGGTAGTGTAGCGGATGTAAGAAAAGGTCAGTGTTTGGACAATTTTTGTAGCAATTTTTTTTTTGACAAATTAAATCAAATTTTGCTCCAGTAGAAACATACATGTGCTTAACACGGTGATATCAACAGTTGTTGAATATCTGTCATGAGCATAGTAGCATTAGATGACAAACTTTTTAAATGAAGATAACAAGTTGTCATTGAATTCCAGGGCACCCTTGACAGATACCATGTGAAGAAAATTAAACTCTCAGTTTATACTATTGAAATGTTTTATTTATTTTGGGAAAAAAAAGTTTTGATATAAAAACTGCAGCAAAATTACTGCCCTTAACTCGCATTCCATACACCTTAATAATGGATAGTTAAGAAGCTATCTCAAGGTCGATTAACAGGGATATTACATACACGTTTACGCCCGATCCATGAACGCTTTGAAGTATCTATGATTTTTTGCATTCTGCACTTGGTAATAGTGACGTAATCAGTGGAGTACTCATGTTCAAATTTTAAGACATATTAAAAAAAATCGTGGTATTTAGCTCTTTAATACGAAAGTGTATATTCATATCAGATCCAATATTGACCTATTTTATGGGTCTAGACCGACAAGTGAGGACTTTTTTTTATACCGAAAGTTGAAAGGGTAACCGCTCCGTCTCAGCCCATCCCCCCTTTCAGACTCATTTCCTGAACTGCTGGGGCTATGAGGCCCATCATCGGGTGGGCGATACCTCTTGAGACCTTATCTAAAAAAAAGTATCCCCCCTCCCCACACACAACTATCCCCATCGGCCCCCTCCCTCTCCTGTTTTAATTCCACCGTTTTCTTGAATAAAGATTCCTGGTTACATCATCACCAATTTAGATGCTATCCGGGATAATGGCGCTATAATTCTTGCGTACTAATGCAGTGATAGGGAACTTATCCATAAATTACCCGCATTGGCAACTACCTCTGGAAACATCCCTTCAACCGCAGGCTCTAATAATGAGCAGTAACCGAGAGATTTTATTTTATAAATCTAAAAATACTAATTCTTTTGCGAACCTTTGAATAAACGGCTGCAGGCAGTGACCTGTTTCGAGGGTAGGCAGAATTTGTTCAAATGGTGTCTTGGCTTTTCCATCACTCAATAGAACATTTGTTCAGGTATCAACGTAAAGACATTCCCATGTAGAGTAAAGCTTATGTATGATTGTCAAAAC
This sequence comes from Timema shepardi, assembly GCA_902151425.1. Taxonomy (NCBI): domain Eukaryota; kingdom Metazoa; phylum Arthropoda; class Insecta; order Phasmatodea; family Timematidae; genus Timema; species Timema shepardi. The sequence goes on along the minus strand of CABFVX010000590.1, from coordinate 101,943 downwards.
AGGGAGCGAGTGGTTGATAACATATCACAAGGTCTACACTCCCTGGCAACATTTCACGACACACCACTGGCTGTCATGAAAGGTTACAGTCTTTGACCGTGCGCACTACGTGCCAAGGTGCTTAACACACACCTGGGAAACTGGGAAAACACGAGAAATTTCACAAAACCTCAAAAATTTACTGAAATGTTTGTGAATTTTCGAACAAATGACCGCAAGCTATAAACGGTAAGTCTTTGTATAGAAGGAAACGTGAACGAATGAAAATAAATGGTACAGAACTCCTCATGGACTTTCTCCCGCCATTGTTTAAAAATCGAGATATTTCTTCGAAACTCGTAATATATGTGATTTTCAACATTTTACAAGGGGTTACACATCTTACGGTTATCACATTGCTATTAAATTCCTCATTTATAAATTTAGACCAATAAAAAGGGTAAATATTGAGCATTGAATATAAAATGATAGAGATAGATCATTGTTGTACAAACATGTCCCCCAAGAGGTTAAAAGAAGAAGAAAACGTGATACTTATTTACTGACTCTATGGTATTAGATAATTATTGCGTTCAAACTTAAGTAGTAAATCTGTACAACTAAAAATCACAAAATTGTATTAATATTTTTGCCATTGTCTCAGAAACTAAGTTATTGGTTTTATAAAGATCTATTTCAAAATATGAAGGTTTTTTATTTTTAATAGCAATACAATTTCGCAATGATAAGTTGTTTAGTATCTCAAATAATTGCATATATACGGAAATTTCCGCTTCTGTAAGGTACCCTAATAATCATTTTCATGGGAAAATGAAAATAGCCATTTTATTCATAATCTAGATACGAATTGTAATCAAAATCGTTTGAGCCGATTTTGAGAATATCGACTTTTTCTCTTTTTGCCCAAAGTAAACTACCTTTAATTTTAGGGATGGGTATCAAATTAAAAAAAAACCTCGGTAACCCTATGAAAACCCTAGATGCCAAGTTTTAGTCTAAGCCGTAAAATAGTTTAGACTCTACTCCGAGGTACAGACAGACGGACGGCAATCCAAAAGCAACTTATTCGGGGGGAGGGGGTCATGAAACCTCAACATCCATCAAAATCTCGAGTTTGATTTTTTCGACGATCACAATACTTTCTCTACATGTAAGGTAGCGAGAAAGTAAAAATAAAAACTTCTGGAAAACACAGGAAATTTAGTACCAAGAAAATAGTGACAATCCTGGTTAAGGATGTTCAATAGAGTTTTAATTTAATTTTTATCATTTTATTTGTTTGATGGAATGTCATTCGCACTCTCTTGGCTAGTAAAAGTGTGTTCTAAAATAAACATGGTGAGGATATACACTATTAATGGTTCCTTCTGGCGGTACTCGCTTTGATGACCGCGTAGCAGTGACCAAGATCTGAGCCCTGAAGTGTCACTCTCGCAATCGACCGGGAGATAGGGATTTTAATACCCGTCGGATGCACTAAGAGTGGGTTTTCCCAAACGATTTTCCACTTTTCCTCTAAGCTAATACAGGTACACTTCCTCTTAATTCAACTTTCCACATCCCTGCCAAATTGGCGCGATTATTTCGTATGTATAGAACCCGAATGTGTAGTAAGACGGTGGGGTGAAAAAAATTATTGTATTTTTATACAGCAATGAAAATCTCAATGAAGGTCCCATACTACGTTTACATTAGAACACAAGTTAATTAGTTAAGACAATACAAACTATTTCCCATAAAAGTAAAATGTTAAAAATAAATCAAGACTCGTTTGAACATACTTAAAGATTTTCACATGTCCACTAGAGCGAAGTAAAGGGAGGTTGGGTGTCGGGCCGGTCCATATATACGTTAAAAACGTATATTAGCCAAAGGTTAATATACGTTAAAAACGTATATTAGCCAAAGGTTAAGTAAAATCTTTTAGCACAATACCACCCCCTTCTAGAAAAATTAGCTTGGATGTCCACCATCTCGAAGATAATTTTAGTTCGAACCACGTCGACCTAGGTGGTCTCGGGGTAAAGTGCTCGCCTCAGGACCCGTTCATACCTAGCCGGGGTTGACGGATTTTTATTAAACGATAAAAATGCTTAACACAATTTACTTGAGAGGGGAAGTAACTAAGGCCTTCGGTCTCATGTCGATTGTGGCATCTAAAAGAACCTTAGAAGATCTGAATATAGCTATCGCGGCAACATCGCTAGGCCCTTTCGCTCTCGCTCGTAGAAATTCTCCTGTGTGAATATAAATCAATCGGTTCAGAAAGGGTAGGTTAAATAAGCCTACCTAAGGTAATGAAGAAAAAAAAAGTTCATACCTGATCAGAGTGCGAAAGGCGAGGGTGAGGCACGAGTGATTCGGCGTCCACTCTTAAGTGCCATCTCATCCACGCCACACTCAATACTCAGGTGTATTATAAAATTAATGTTATATCCGACACTTTTTAGTCTCTTTCTCTCTGCTCGCTTGATATCATTTTCAAACATACCACCTATTAATAGACCGTAAATGTCTTCGGAGTGTAAGCCTATTTCAAAAATGTAAAATAACATATATTTATTATTATTAGGTGTTCTGTGTTTGGATACCGCCTATGCGCCCCGTCCTCCGCCTCCTCCTTCAGCTCCCATACAGCAGAAATAAAAAGAACACAACCGCATTAGATAATAAAACAAACAATCGCAGCCAAGTAATGACACACACACACACGGACACGACAAGATAAGATAAGAAAAAACAGTAATAATAACAAAGAAAAGAACAGTAATGAATATAAGAAGTGAAGAAGGAAAGGGACAGTAAGGGAGGCCAAGAAAGAAATGGCAGGAGCAGTAGCAGAAAGTGTGCAAGTGAGAGGAGAATGATGATGATAATGATGACGAGTGAAGATTACACAGCATTGAGATACGTTATAGGAAGGTGACCTGGTGGTCTAGGGGTAAGGTGTTGGACTTCTATGCTGGAGGACCGGGGTTCAATCCTCGGTCCCGGCACAGATTTATCTGAATACCAAACCCTTCCTTCACCTCTGACAAGACATCTTGTGAATGTGGGGAATGCCAGGCCTCCGCCCTGGTTCGGATTCCACGTTAAATTGTAGGTCCTCCATTCCATCTCACAATCTCCCTACCATTACACATTAGCGTAAGTACGTATAAACCGGACGGGTAGTAAGATGCGATGCTAATAATAATAACAAAAAATAAAAACAGTAAAAAATTTACAGGATATTTAAATATTTACTTCATTTCAATAATAATATTCATATTTGAAATTTTTAAAGAAAAGAAGGATAGAAAAGAAATAAAAAGTATAAAATATATATAATAGCAACTGTGTGTGTGTGCGTGCGTGTGTGTGTGTGTGTGTGTGCAAGGGTAGATGTGTGACCATATGGAAGTGATGGTGGGGTGATCTACCTTCACCGACAAACTGGACAAAGGAGGTGAAACTAGATCTATTACTGTTTCCTCTCATCTCTTGTTTGTTTTCTCTGCGTCACAACTAAGATGGAAGGCCATTATGATCTATTTCGGGTGACGAACTATACCGCAAAATGATTGTTATCGTCTCCCCGGATACCGCAGTATGTTAATGCATGTCAACTGAACAGAAGTGGGTCCCCCCATGTAGCACAGTTAGATTTGAGTCCTTCTTTTCGGGAACTAAATTTTTTTGATCTCGTTTTCACCAGGACAGCCCGAGTCCTTGCTCAGAAGCGGATTTACACTATAGGCCCACTAGGGGCGGCACATTTTGGATATGATTATTTTAATTTTTTGTTTTTAATAATTACGTTTATGGCGTGTATATGCCTGATTTTCTTTCGTAAAAATCTTTTCTCGAAAACTAACTTCCGCTACCTTTCCTCCCCCTCCCGCAACATATCTTTCATCTGAAACCTCCTAAAACCTTTGGGGAAAAAAATGGGTGACGCATATTATAATTGTGCCTAGGGGCGCAAAAATTCGAAATCCGCCACTGGACCTTGCTTCGCTCAATATTCGAATGGAAAAATAACATTTAGATTGGATTTAAACTCTTATTACTACCCATCCGGGAAATATACATTTTAAGACGTTGATGAGAAAAGGATAAAGGTACATTTAGAGGAAATGTACACGCTTTTATGCGAAAGAGTGACTATTTGGGGGATAAGCGAGGATACACCCATAATGCACTTCTCCCGAAATTCGAACCCCAAATTCTCCGTCATCCGCATAACAGGCCAAATGAATTTGAAATTTGGTCCGCGTACCCATTGATACGTATTTGAACATTTAAAAAAAGTAAATTATGTACATGTCATAGCTAAATAGTTTCAAACTGATGATAATTAATTTTCACAAATATCATATAAAAATATCTCAAGAAAGTAAAGTTTATAACTTAAAGCACATTTAAAACCTTTTATTAACACGAACATTTTAAATATATATTATTTATTAAGAATTTCAAACAACAATCCCGGTAGAATTTACTTTTTTAAGAATTAACTTGAATTACGGATACAACCGTTTCTAGATGCATCTTTATATTAAATTACATATCGTCGAAAATTACACCTTTACACTGGAATCGAACCCGGAAATGGTGGCTTAGTGTACCAATGTTCCTACCACTGAGCTATCCAAGAATCGCCCTGTGCTCAGGGTCATTCTTCACTCATAGTTGAGGACATGTTTAAAAATGTTGTTAGCCATAACACGACGACGATAATAAATATTTATGTTTTGATTCATTGATGTTGATGTGAACTGCGACAGTGTTTTGACTAAATAATAATAGTGAAGGTGCTAGCTTACATTGAGTATGCATTTCAAGTATGACACAATTTGACTTCTGGTCCTTGTTCTGGGGACTCCTGCGAGTATTAAAAGTGGTGTTTTAATTCCGTGGGTGATCGACAACCCGCGGGGTAGGGTGTGAATAGCGCTTGAGGTGGACTGGCTCAATCATCGTTTCAAGATAAAAAAAAAAGATTAATGGTTGCTATTACGTAGGGCGCTAACGTTGGTAACTTATGTTAATCTGTATAATTTGAATACCAACACTTAAACAATGAAGGGGTATTAATCTAGACAAGAATAATGTGTTATCCAAATAAGTATTGTTTTATACCTCAATAAATTAAAATTCAATAAACAAAATACATTTCAGTTAATTTTCTTTTAAATTAAGAGTTAAATGTTAAATAGTTGTTAGTTCTCAAAAGAATGTTATTTACCTCAAAATGCAAAGTTAAGTGCAATTAGCTTCTTCACCTTTCTCTTCTTCGTCAATACTTATTTCGTTGTTGTTGAAGTTCTTACAGCCGTTAACGTGACAGGAACAGTACATACAGAATCATGCAATTATGATTTACTGTGATAAAGTAGACACTATTTGTTTGTCTCTTGAATATAACTGAATATTCTTGTCCAGCCAACAATAACTTTAGAAGAAAGGACAAGTATTTGCTCAAGAGCACCATCACTAGCAACACAATTAAATTTTACAATCTTCCGTTTAACTGAAAAATGTCCTTGTTTAAAAGCATTAAAGACTTTCTCAGGAAGTTGAAACATAAGATCTATACAAGATGTCTCCACGGACATAATTATTGTCGTTATTTTACTTGCCCTATTTTTCTTTAGATTTACTTAAATTATAAAATTTAATTGCAAAAAAAAATTACATAGTTATAACCATACCTAATAGGAGCACAGTTAGATTTTTTTTTTAAATCTTGATACGATGAACGAGTTGGAAGTTATAGTGTAAACAAAATTTCACCCCTAACGTGCTATTCACCCCCTCCCCCACGGGTTATTGACCACACCCGGAATTGACATCACTTTTCATACTCAACTGGGTCCCCAGAACATGGATCAGAAGTCAAATTTTGTCATACTTGAAATTCTTACTCAGTGTAAGCTAGCGTCTGATCTATAACCTCATTCTCTCGTGAAGTTTAGTCTAGACTGGTTTTTATAAACCTTAACATTTTTTCTAAATATTAATTGTTCGTGAATGACGACATTACTAATTTTTTTTTAGCACCACATCTTATTATCCTTTCAGGGTATACTCATACATACTAATCACGCTAATGTGTCAAAAGGAAGGTTGAATTTGGAAGACGTATACCTACATTTGCGTGGAGGAAGAGTGGAAAACCACACAGGAAAAATCACTATCGGTACATGTGACCGGGATTTGAACCCCGATATACCTGTCATTGGTGGTCTAGTTGATTGTGAAATCGACGCCTTAGCTTAAGCCCATTCGGCAACCTAAGCGGGTCATGAATATAGACTAATGACTAAAACTATTTACTAATGGCTAGAACTATTAAACGCTTTATTTATTAAAAATAATAACTATTGTTACTAGGCATATACGTTATTAAAATTAATAATTGAAATCCGGCCTATATTTTTTATTTAACTCTATTGTTATCTTTAATTATTAGTTGTAGTCTACGCGTTAATGCTAGTGTTTGCGTTATCAGTAACTTATACTATCTATTAGGGATGTATGAACCTTTGAAAACTCCGATATTGTTTCAAAAAAACAAATTACGATTACGAAAGTTGACCAATAAAATCATTGGCAGCCAAAATACACCCAAAACATGATCTTTTTTCTTTTACTTTTTGGTCACCTCGTCTTTTGCCGTTCGGGCTATACGCATATGTACAAATTACGCTAGTTTGTTAAATGATACGGAAGGTTGAATTTAGATTAAGTGTGGCAGTATTTTCTTGGGGAGGGAGAGCGAAAAACAGTTTTGTAATAATCACCCTCAGTACACCCGACTGGGATTTGAACCCCAATATACCTGTCATTGGCATTCTAGTCTATTGTGAGAATGACGGTTTAGACCATGTGGCCACCAAAGCGGGTAAGAGTTATTCAGTGCAATCGTGTGACTGTCATGCTCAACTTTGAACTAGGGTATCAGGCAGGATTCGAGTCCAAATCCCTGCTTGATGATCTGGGAGGGCCTTTTTTCTTCATGAAAACGATTTTGCATATTTTTTCTATGTGACTTCTGGTGCAATTTTCTTACATACCTTTCTTATCTTTATAGTTGAATTGTAATTAAATGCATCAGCCTGGAAAGAGGTTTGAAAACTCACGGTGTTCCACCCGCCTCGAGATTGGAGCCGAATCCCGACCTTCCTTGTAAGGGACTAAGAGGGGATATCTCTGGCGCTGAGCCAATGCTACCTGTCGTTTCTTTGTGAAACTTAATTTACTGCGGAAGACTCTCCGAATGTCCTTGTTTTTATCGTCTGTCAAAGTGGTGTCCAATTCATGACTTGGGGTCAGTCGTTATTTAATTCTGACAATGCTGGGCTCAAGGTTGAGGATCAAGACTCGTCCATATACTCCGTAAATTCCGTATCTTTAAGCCCTGCCTATATATTCCTTGTCCGTAAAAATAGATCGACACCGCAGTTACAGTTTGCTCTTTAGAGTCTCGGTCCTTAAGTTCGTAGTCTGTAGAACTACCACGAGAAATTTTAAATTTTATTTTCAGTTTTTTCTAGCAAAACATTTTTTTTTTTGCCAAGCTAAATAAAATATTGCTCCAGTAGAAACACTGAGCTTAATATTTTTCACGTAGTGATATCAACAGTTGTCAGATATTCTAGAACTATAGAGGTCACCATATGAAGAAAATTAAACTCTGTGTTTATACTGGAAATTATGTTATTTCTTTTGACAGAAAAAAAAGTTTTGATACAGAAACTACAAAAACACCTTTTCTTGCGTACTCCCATCTTAAAGATTGTCATTACAGAGGACCACAAGAGAACCACTGTCCAGTAGATAAATACATGAACACGTTAATGATAATAAATGAAACTGTTGCCATTTTCTAAACGTATTCATCCAATTTTAATAGCAATTCATAGCATATTTAGGCTAGTGTTAATTTAACTAAAATAAAAAATATAACTATCAAAATGTGACTCTGTTTATAGTATTTGCTGAAATTATTTTATTTCGACGAATTTGATTGGACAAAGTATATACTTTCTCATTGTGTGACATGATATCGCGTGATTAAGATTACAAAGTTTGTATACTAATTAAAAAATATAAGGATTTTAGTAAGGGTGGTCCGAAGCACAAAAAGATCCGTTTGCGTTAAAGTGCCTTTTAACGATGATAATACATGTATAAAACTGAAAGGAAGTCTATCTGATTCTGACCAACAGAAAAGTCATTAAGGAAAAAGGTACATGTGGTCAAGTTTTATTCATCCTGGCAATGGACGACGCCTCACACGTAGACTCATTATCAGTCTCCTTAGATATGTAAGGTCATTACGAATCATTGTATGTGTCACATATTGACCTTCCTCAGGCACTTATTCATACATTAACCTGCTTATATTGCCTCAGAAGCTCATTAATGTCATACATTCTGAAAAATGGTTGGTTTTACTTATCTCCACACGTTTCTATCTTATGTTTTGTAATACATTTTTGTGCTTTCTTGTCTTAACAACTTCCTTGAACTATACCAGGTGATCCACGTCCTCTTTCTCCCGAGAAATATTCTAATATCTTGGAACTGGGAGTTTATGGCACTTTAATTTGTTTATACATTTATAAATGTTTAACTAAAAAATAAAAAGTTTTTACTTCAATGTGGACCTAAGAATCTCGGAAGTATGGAAGACAATTTTAACATACACAATTGTGACTCTCACCCAAAAATTGTAATGTTTCTACTTTACAAATTATTAATATTGGAAGTTTTATAAAGCTAAAGGTATTTTTTGTTGTTAGAATATAAACTGTGGTCAGCCATATTTTATGCATTTTATGTATTCGTGGTAACGGAACACGATTATACAAGTAATGTTATTTCTGTGGAGCAGGAGATATTCCTTCAAATTAATTAATTAATAACCACCATATCATAATCGAGTTGTAGCACTTATTTTTTTAACTTAGTATAAAATACGCCATCGTTGTATTTTCTCAATCCTTGCTTATCATTGGCTGAAAGTTACATTTTGTTAAGTCATAAACAAGTATTGTGTAAATAAATACCTACCAAGATTGCCAAAGTAAAATATTAATGTCTATGATTTTTTAAAACTGTGTAAGGTGCATAGAGTCGAACTGTCTTTCAATTTTTTTATTTAACAGTCATTCTAACACTAAAAAAATTCGTAGCTAAAACACAGTTATTAAAAACACTCAACAAAATAAAATTTATTTATATAAAAAACTACACAAAATAAGAAAAAGGAAAAAAGGGCGTTACAAAATTATTTGGTGATCATTGAAATTGAAGAACTTTAAAATGAATTAGATAAATGCATCGAGTATATATTTAGTGAACGTGAATAGGTTTTAGAGCTAAGCGAAAAATAAATTGATCAACTGGTTCAAAATTAATTAATAGTTGGCTTAGAATTTAATTGAGTGCTTTGAAGAAATAAATAAATAAAAAACCTACTCTTTCATCTGTTATGTTCCTTTCTTTTAATTTTAAACACACACAGTATTCACACAATTGTATCTTCTTCTTCATTATTAATACACTGAAGAGTTAGTTTGCTTTGTCTGTCATGAGTATTTAGCGATATCTACCGCACGCAGAGGTCTGAAATTTTAAAATTAGTAACCCCTGTGCACAAATATGTACATCTTCCAGCTGGAATTTTAAATTTCTGATTATATATTTTTTTAATTCATTGAAAACTGGGTCGGAAGAAATAAAATGAAGAGATTTTTTTTCCTGTCCGTTTGAAGCAAAGAAAAGCGTTGCATTGCGTGTCTACCCCGGGCAACGCTGGATTCTCCTGCTATTCAAAGATAGAACAAAGCGAAATACTTCTTCTATTGTTTAAAATGTCTTGAGTGAAGTGGTCGTAAAAGTGTTAATTAACTTAGAACACAACTCACAATATTCCTTATCTGGAGTTAATAATTTCGCGCTGTAAGAGCACTATCATAAGAAAGTAGACCACTCAACAGGTAGGCCTATCGCAAAAATTTAAAACTCGGACGGGAACAACTTTACGGAATGAAATTACGAGTTCGAGTAGGCGTAGACCATGGTGATATAATCTCTGGGATCCGCCCGCTGAGGCGTAGGAAACAGGTCGTCTAGATCAGGGGTCGGCAACCTGGGGTGTGCGAAGACATATTAGGGGGCACGTAAAATTATATATATTTTTCTAATTTAAAACTTACTATTCACTACATTCATATTAGATGAAACTTCTTTATATATATATATATATATATATATATATATATATAATTACAATATGTAGGCCTATATGTATGCACCAAGTCCGACACCTTAGCTCAGTCGGTAGCATGTTTGTCTACTGAGTTTACAGTCCCAGGTTCGATTCCTGACATCGCCCAAAAATGTATCATTTGTGAAATGTGGGATTTCCCCTTTCACGGTGATAAATAAATGGTTGGGGGCTGGATGTTGTGTGTGTTCAACTCGTGTGCTGATCTAATTATTCGGTTCAAAAAGTGCAAGTTAAATATTTCAAATAAAAAAAAAATGTAGTCACCAAAAACTTTGAGGTTGCAAAGTTGAATAACTATAATTAGGGGTACGCGTACAAAAAAAAAAGTTTGAATACTACCGGACTGGTTTGTGAATTGCACGTGCTCGCAATCCTTTCGACCACTCAATAGAGTGAAAGTGTTTTTTTCGTATGTGTATTTGTTTTGTTTTTTAAAAAAGGAAGGAAAACACACCTAGGTGATAATGTGCTCGGCAAGAAAGTGATCTTATGTTTGTAACACATCCCATGTACACGTTGCGGCGTGGTATCCATTGAAATCACCGACCGTGACCTCCAGACCAGGTAGTCTTCGTGTCGCTACTTCTGGTGGTATAGAAAGTGAAAACTGCTGCTAACCCCCCCACTCTTATCTTTCTCTCTCTTCTGTGAATGTATCGTGTCAGTTACTCAATGAAGATCCATCCCACACCGGTGGTCATATGGTCTAAGGCAGTGTTCTCAAACTCATATTAGTCGACTGGGCAGAGCGTTAGGTGGGAGTGTAGGGAACTCGAGAAAAGGTTAGCGTTTTTGCAGTTTTTTTTTGTCAAAATAAATAAAACATTGCTCCAATATAAACATAGAGTTTAATTTGGCTGTATTTATAAAGTTAGACTACTTGATATTAAAAAAAACTACATACATAAAAAATACCTAACCAAATCTATTTTTTGTCTTTTTAACAATTAAAATACACATTTTTAAGGCCGTGCTTACTTTATAAATACAAACAAATTAAGGTTCCTCTATTATGATTTTTTTTAAAAACAACTCCAAAAATGAACATTTACGTATAAAAAACAATCATTACGTTTTTGCACTGGTGCCCAGTTATCTTGGCACCCAGTCTTGCCAGCGCCCAATTGGTGGCGCCCATTTGTCCGGATCTGCCCTTTGAGGGGATAGGAGAGGTGATGACTTTCCACATGTTATTTATCACTATTGCTTTATCAGCTTCTCTTCCCACGGATGCTGGTGCACTTCTTATAAGCCACCCTTCTTTAATCAAGACGTTAATAATCTTGGTACTGCTAAACGTACAATTAGGAAAAGAAGTTTAAAGGGAAGGTAAACTATTCAAACATAATTTTTTTCTAGTCGCGTGTACGCTCTGTTTTAAATATTTCTAGACCTCTTTGGGATATCTAAGAAAGCACGCGTCTGAAAAAAAAAATGAGTTTGAGTGTCTTATTGGCGGCCAATTGGACATGTGAAGGGAATAAGGAAGAGGGGTGTGGGAGTGCAAATTTAGGAATAATATGGAAAACGTGACATGGTAATGTATTTATAACTGTCAGGAAAATATTAAAAATATCAGGGACTCTTTCACTTTGTCATAAAATTTTATAACATAAGACTTTTTTTTTATTCTATTCAAACACTTTTTTTTAATAAGAGTTTGTTTGTGTTTTAGGATACTCTAAATTTAATTATTTATAACAAACGGGATATTTGGATTTTCTTAAATATCCTTATCCCTTTAAAAATATTGTTTGGTCAGGGAAATTTTGATTCTTCGATCGGGAAAAAGTCAAGAAATTTGCTTTTGATATTTTAAGGCCAACCTGCCTTGACACAATTACTTGCAGTCCGCCATTGTTGGTAGACAAATAGGTCCTATACACGCGGAATACTGGATAAGACAAGGCGATAATTGTGGGATTTAGTTGAGTTATTATATTGGGGGCTGTTGCGGATACTACTTGTTTGGTTTCGGGGGGTCATGAAACGTCGACATTTATTAAAAAAAAATCGAGATCGATTTTTTTGACGATCACAATACTTTCTCTCCGCCGTGACGAGAGAAAGTAAAAAAATACATTTATTATTTCATGATAAACTCTGAATAGTTAGGGTCAGATTTAGACAAAAGAGACACGCACGTAAGCGGCGTTTTTTTTCTCTCTCTTTCTCCTAGATGTAGATTACAGAATATGTATTATGCATCAACAACTTTAGGGTTACGGATACAAAATAAGGTTGAATACCACTGCCTTAGACTATGCTGCCACCGAAGCGGATACCTACTAATTTAAAATAAATAAAAGCTACAAAACTAATACATAATAAACCCGCAAATAGGGAGCGGTCCAACTGTCAGGCTATAATATAATCGGGTTTTCTACTTTCTAGTGATTGAAGGGTTGGGGTTTGAATCTTGGCCGAGTGTACCGAGGGTGTTTTTTTCCCTCCATAGATGGTTTCTCTTTTAACATATTTAAATGCGTATAACCTAGACAAGCATTAATACCCGTTTAATAAAAACACAGTAGTGGGATATTTAAGACCATAACTATCATCGCCCGCCTTTTATGCGGGGAGCTTTCACTCATGTAATTAAGATTGGCAAGAAGAGGGAAATAAAAGGAAAGAAAAAAAAGTCGACACATTATGTCCTCATGTGATTGTGTTTTGGTGATACGCGACGGTTACGAAATAATCACGTTAACAAAGACCTGTTTCTGAGGACCTTCTCATTACGGTCATGCTAGCCACTATGTTTCTGATTAAACAAGCAAGAGAATGGAGTATGGTTGACGTTTTTTTTCAACGAGTAAACACGATATTTTGTTAAGTGCAATCTTGACTTAACACGTGTGTACGTAGATATTCTTTTGTCTAAAGTATTTGATAATAGTTGACGGATTTTCCGCCTACGCATCTTTGTGACACACTGACTGCGAATTGCAAAGGCTAGTGAATACACGTGTTCTTTTGTATGTGTCGTTGTTTTACAAGCACTTTAAAACGCAATGAGGATATTCGTGATTGTATCGCCTAGGGGTTAACCCTGTGCTGGGATATGAACTTTATAATGTCTACAAACTCTACCTTTGTAAAAAAAAAGATATATATACTAATACAAATATTGACTAGTAACTTCGTTGCTCAAGTGGAAGGATCGCTTTCGCAATTGGTAAGATCTCGTGGTGTGCAAGAGCTGAACTTTCTTTACCTTTGTTGGAATGATAAGGCTTTAACGTGACTTGAAGTTGAATATTTTATTTATTTTTGAGAATAAGTATTGTACAAAATACCGGTAGAGCGGTCAACAATGACAACAATTCACTATAGGTAGTTTACAGCTGTCTAAATTGACACCATCTGTCAAAAGTAAAAGCTGCAGAACACATCTCTTTATATATATATATATATATATATACCCCCCCACACACACGATTAAAACTATAATAACGTAAGAACAGTAGGTAGGTCTGTTTAGAAAACACAATATTTTCTAACAATTCTGAAAAAATCTGAACAAATTATTTAATCTCTATTCACCCGCTTCGGCGCTAAGGCGCCATTCTCGCAATTTACTGGACTGCCGATGATGGAGAGATTGTAGTTCGATACCGGTTGGGTAGTTTTCCACGCAAATGTGGGTACACTTCCTCTAAGTTCAACCTTCCTCATCCCTAACACACAAGAGTAATTAGTGCATAGGCGTGTAACCCAAACGGGTAGTAATATGCGGTGAAATATTAAAATATATTTATCTCCATTCATACAATCAGTCAAAAGTGACGAATTAATATCTAAGGATTGGGCATATGAACAAATGAAAGGGGTTCTGATTTTGGTTTGGGTTTATAGTTATCAGGGTACAAATTGGATATATTGGGTTCGTATAGGTTTATTCAAGCTAATAATGGCCCGCTCCGGTTGCCACATGGTCTAAGTAAATGATACTCTCGCAGTAGACTGGACTGCCGACGACGGGGAGTTTGAGGTTCGAATCTTGGTCGGGTGCATGGTAACGGGTTCAATTTTTTAATATCGGGTGTAGCTTTTTAGCAAATATTTTATTAAAATTAGGAGAGTTATTTATGTAATTGCTTTGGACACTTACCGGCCTTGTGATATGTAATTTTAAAACATTACTTTTGTAATGTTTAACTTATTCTTATTTCTGAACAAGAATTTTCATTTAATACTTAATCATTCCCATACTTGATGTGATTGATAAGTATATTTATTGGGTTTCCAAGCGTTGACGAAACCAAAGAAAATAATTCACTCAAGGGTTTATCGCAGAAATAGTTATTAATAAATTGATTTAAATCTGGATCCTTACAAATATATTTAAAAACCAAACACAGGAAAAGTTTTTTTTAGTACTACATCTTACTATCCGTTTGGGTTATACACTTATGTACTAATTACGCTAGTGGTTTCAGGGATGAGAAAGGTTATATTTATATGACGTGTAGCTTCATTTGCGTGGAGGGAGTGTGGAAAACAATTTAGAGGGGGAAAACCTCAATACACCCGACCGAGATTAGCACCTCACTCTCCTGTCATCGGCATTCTATTCTACTGCAAGAGTAGCGCCTCAGACCATGCAGCCACTGAAGCGGTTGCACAGGAAAAGTTACCTCCGATGTTTGTCCTCAAGAAACTTATTTTCGAACTTTTCTGTTATTAAAATCTTCATTATTCTATGCCCATTAACTCCAACCCTCAAAACGCCTGCTAATGGACTAGTTAGTCTTCCTCTGGTAAAATCATTGAAATAGTTATCAGCTCTGTTGAAAATCACTTATCAAAGCCACAACATTTTCATCTATTGTTTGTTTTGCTATGTGACCCAAAACATGATGCAATAGGAGCGTAAACAATGCAAAATTTCAAACCAAGTAAATTACACGAGAAACAAACATCCAACACAGTAAAACAAACTGAACTAAATAAGCAATACTGCACGTGGCTGTGTTGTTGACAGGCCTCAACGCAGTGTTGCCGGACTTCAGTATTCCGGCCTGTAACTAAAGACGGCCGTGAGCTCATGGCAATATATCATGTTTAGTTACTATAACATAAATTGAATAAATTAATTAGATAACTTTCCTTTTAATAATAATAATGAATAAACTAAACAAATTACGATTGTTCTACCTAAAGCAAGAAACACATAGATAGTATAAAGTGTGTTCACCATTTGTTTGACAAAGGATTCAAATACGTTCAAATACTAACACACGCTCTGTATTCACAAACTCTTAAAATGCTTTAAATGTTTCCCGGGAGCTATTTTTATTTATATCATTTCCAAACATGTTTTGTTTTATCATATTTGCTTCTATTTGTGCTTAATCCTCTCCCGTTATGCTATGAATGACGAAATTTAAGGTGGAGACTTTAAATAATATACTAGGGTGACTCGAATTCATGCTGTAGAAATGATGGTGGGAACATGAAACAACTATGGAGATTTGAACGTACAGTGGAGACATGAAACATCTATGGAGATTTGAACGCACAGTAGGGACATGAAACATCTATGGAGATTTTAACGCACAGTGGAGACATGAAACAACTATGGAGATTTGAACGTACAGTGGAGGCATGAAACATCTATGGAGATTTGAACGCACAGTAGGGACATGAAACAATTATGGAGATTTGAACGCACAGTGGAGACATGAAACAACTATGGAGATTTGAGCGCACAGTGGAGACATGAAACCTCTATGGAGATTTGAACGCACAGTGGAGACATGAAACATCTATGGAGATTTGAACGCACAGTAGGGACATGAAACAATTATGGAGATTTGAACGCACAGTGGAGACATGAAACAACTATGGAGATTTGAGCGCACAGTGGAGACATGAAACCTCTATGGAGATTTGAACGCACAGTGGAGACATGAAACATCTATGGAGATTTGAACGCACAGTAGGGACATGAAACAATTATGGAGATTTGAACGCACAGTGGAGACATGAAACAACTATGGAGGTTTGAGCGTACGATGTAGACATGAAACATCTGTGGAGATTTGAACGTACGGTGGAGACATGAAACAACTATGGAGATTTGAACGTACAGTGGAGACATGAAACATCTATGGAGATTTGAACGCACAGTAGGGACATGAAGAAACTATGGAGATTTGAGCGTACGGTGGAAACATGAAACAACTATGGAGATTTGAACGCACAGTAGGGACATGAAACAACTATGGAGATTTGAACGTACGATGTAGACATGAAACATCTATGGAAATTTGAACGCACAGTGTTGACATGAAGAAACTATGGATATTTGAGCGTACGGTGGAAACATGAAACAACTATGGAGATTTGAACGCACAGTGGAGACATGAAACATCTATGGAGATTTGAACGCACAGTGGAGACATGAAACCTCTATGGAGATTTGAACGTACGATGGAGACATGAAACCTCTATGGAGATTTGAACGTACGGTGGAGACATGAAACCTCTATGGAGATTTGAACGTACGATGGAGACATGAAACAACTATTAAGATTTGTACTCAAGATAGAGACATGGTGTGGTGTTTTATATACCCTTCCTTTACATATACGTGTACTAAATAGTTATAAATAACTTACTCTGAATAATAGAGATGTAAAGGCTTGTTTAAGAAAGTGTTTGTGAGGAGGATGATAACCCCACATATATAAACACCTCCACTTCCACCGGTTGAGATACAAGCCTACATTTTAATCTCCATGTCCAACTATGACCAAGGCAAATGTGAGCCTAGTGCCTTATACTGTGTGACCATCGCTTTAAGTTTCCGTTTCACTGGCTATTAGCAACCTAAACCATACAATCTTAAGACAGGGATCAGCAAGTGATTGATCGTGGTGCAATTTCCGTCGGTCGCGTAAGAAAACTACATCGTCATTAAAAGTCGGGTTTTAGTTCTGAACTCTTTAAATATTTCAAGTGCTTTGAAAAAATATTTGAGTGTCATCGGAATAACCTTGATCGGTCATAATCGGTAGTGTTATAAGAATATGAAGTAATTTTTACGAAAATATAATTCTTTTTTGAAAGGGGGAGGCATAAATATATATGAGTAAACTTTTTTTTAGCACTGTGTCTCATTACCCATTCAGGCTACACGCATATCTACTAATTATGCTAATGAGGGATTAGGAAGATTTAATTTATTATACCCGCATTTGCGTGGAGTAAGAATGGAAAACAGTTTTGTAAAAACTACCTGGTTTTGAATACCGATTTCCTTGTCATCTGCATTTTAGTCAACCATGCGAGTGACACCTTAAACCATGCGGCCACCGAAATAGGTTTTGAGGAAACTTGATTTTAAAGAATTAATATAAAAAGTATAGACAAAAAAAATAAAAATAAAAGTATAGTGGGGAAAAAATGGGTGATCGTGAGACCTTTGATAAGTTTATAACTCGATCGGGGCCCAAAAAAGATGGCCGACCCCTTATTTAAGGGAATAGCATGAGAATGAAATTTAAGGTGTGAATTTAAGGGACGCGAGAAAAGGCCAGTGCTTTTACAATTTTTATAGCAAAAAATTTATTGGTCAAAATAAATCAAATATTACTTTTATATAATTTAATTTTCTTCACGTGGGGACCTCAACATTTCTTGGATATTTGTCAAGGGTGTCCTAGAATTTAATAACAATTGTTCCTCTTCATTAAAAAAAGTTTGTCATATGACATATTATGCCGCTATGATCATGACAAATATTCAAGAACTTTTGAGATCACTATGTGAAAAAAAATTGACCTCTATGTTTCTAATGAAGCATTTTATTTATTTATTTTGGCAAAAAAAAAAGTTTTGATATAAGAACTGCAAACACACTGGCCTTTTTTTTCGCGTCCTCTACACCTACACCTTAAGGCATTCTAACAGCATACGCTTAGAGAGAGTATGTGAAACATTTTCGCGCAGGAGAAACCATACCTAGTGCCCTTAATTAGTGAGTTTAGGTGATCAAACCTCAGGCTCCCAAACCAGAGTTGAACCAGCAAACTCAGATCAGTAGGTTAGGCTGTTAACGTCTCGTTTGTTGACTTGGGCGTACCGATGAGAGCACTGGTGTGAGTGGACAAATATTGACTGTTTGTGACAGGATCCGTTAGCGCGTCGAGTGCATAATTTACAGGTTCCCTTTCAAAATATCAGCATTTTTAATCCAAAAGCACACATGACCATGTCGGAACGGGACTCCTCTTGGTTGGGTTAGGGTTCAATGACTTTGCCGAATAATGTGATCAGAGTTAAAAGGGAACCCGGTATAATATGGATCTGTACCTGTAGGTGACGGCCTATATCACAGGGTTGGTGAACCTTTTCGAGAGTGTGTGCCCAATTCGTCAATAGTCTTCGAGGAAATTCTTTCAAGTGCCTTGCGGAATAGTTTGGTAGTAATTGTAATAAATAACAATATACTCTCTCTACACCTTCGTAATACAGGGTCCTCGAAAAAGTTTTCCAAAGTTACAAAATCAAGGTGGGAATGTAAGGGACGCGAGAAAAGGCCAGTGTTTTTGGAATTTATATAGCAAAACATTTATTGGTCAAAATAAATAAATTATTACTTCTATATAATAATACAATTTAATTTTTTTACCAATGTGATATCAGGTCTTGAATATCTGTCAATGGTGTCATAGAATTTCATGAAAACTTTTTCTCTTCATTTAAAAAGTTTCTCTTCTAATGCCGCTATGCTCATGGCAGATATTAAACGAGTGTTGATATCACTATGTAAAGAAAACTAAACACTTTATGTTTGTATAAGATAAACATTTGATTTATTTTGACCGAAAAATTGTTTTTACATAAAAACTATAAAAATATTGCCCTTGATTCGCCTTCCCTTTCCACCCAACCTTATGCTTAGTTTGCTAGACTGGTGTTGTTATTTTTTCAATATAGTGTAGTAAAGTTAAAATATATACACATTTTTTATATTGACAGGTGACCTGGTGGTCTAGGGGTAAGGTGTTCAACTTCTGTGCTGGAGGTTCGGGGTTCAATCCACGGTCCCGGTACAGATTTATCAGATTGCCAAACCCTTCCTTCACCTCTGACAAGACGTGTATTAATCACAACTTGTGAATGTGTGGAATGCCAGGCCTTCGCCGTGGTTCGGATCCCACGTTAAACTGTAGGTCCTCCATTTCATCTCACAATCACCCTACGATTACACATTAGCGTAAGTGCGTATAGTCCGAACGGGTAGTAAGACGCAGTGATAATAATAATAATTTATATTGACAAACTTTACCTAAACAATCTTGATATATTTATAAAGTGGTCTATACGATCTCGTTATACATATCCGTGCGCCTTGGCCTGTATATGGACTAGGGCGTCAATATCGTATGGTCTGATTTGTATTAAAAGTATTAACCCAAATGGTAAAGACTTTAAGAAAAGTTGTGTGCATTAGCTTGAATATAGAATGATAAAACTCATGGTAATAAAAAAGTAACTTATAAAATTACTTAGACCTTTAAAAAAATAGTTCAAATTTACTAAATATGACCTAAATTTTTCAAACAAAAACTCGTAATGAATGCTCACAACTAAATTAAATAAACACACACTTTACCATTGGGAACCAAAACTATATATAAAATGAAAATCCTAAAATTTAACAACGAAACTCTTGTATTCTTTTAAATATAAAACACAAGGTAGGGTGGAAACAATTAGAAGAAAGAGATGGACAACGTGCTGAGGTTTACCTGACTTCCGTGGGAGATCACCTGGGTGACGTTATTTTCAGAAAGTGAAAAAGTGTAGAATGTAGTTTGGTTTTATTTAGCTAGTTAATAATTTTTATTTTTCAATTAAGTGTTAATTTTCGAGCTACTAATCGCATAATTGTTTTGGTCTCACTCTATATAATATTGATTTATATATATCTGCTTCAGAAAAAAATACTATCCCCTCCCAACGCAACCCTCTCAAGGTTTTTTGCGGTGTCTCATAAGGAATGTGTATGTTACAACCGTACAAGGAAAGAGAGTACAAAGTATAATAGTTACACTATCTTCTCATTTCAAAAATTGTGTGATTACAAATTTTATGTTTGGGTATATATGCATTTATAAACTATCGATTGTATTCATAAATGTCTAAAACTGACTCATAAAGGAAACAAACCAATAATAGTATACTTAAAAATTCAAAATGACAAAATAATGACCCATAAAAAAGCGTTTCTATAACCAAGGGCTTATGAACAGACAGTATCTGCTACAGAACAAAATCGTTAGAGCCATTTTCGAAAAATTTGGAAGTCAAAAAATTTCTAATCAATAAACTACTCTTAATTAAAGGGCTAGGGTAAAAAAAAGTCTTGTGGTATAGCTTTATAAAATTTAAATACAAAGTTTGAACAAAATCCATCAAACTGTTTTGCATACGTGGCCAGGGACAAGCACACAGACAAATATGGGGGCAAACAAAATAGTAAAATACACTTTTTTGGTGTCTTGTTCACATAAAATATAAAGATTCGTCATAATCTCAAGATAGATTTTTTCACTATCACAATACTTTATGTGGATATGAGAAAATAAAGATTAAAAATGACATGTCATCAAAATCTAAGTCCAGGTAATAACTCTAATATGATAAATCATCTTCCATATCCTTGAAAGAAGGAAAGTAGTTTTTCAATAATTACACGAATCTCGTGAAATCCTGTTGTTTTGGTCGAGATTTGAACCTCAACCTCTCTCTTCTCGGGTAGCTAATAAAGTATATTTCAAGCGTTTAACCAGTGTTAGCAAAACCATTTGTTCTGCAGCTGTCAGTTTTCAAGAGAAGGGGACAGTGTTCACAGATCCAAACAAGATACATATAATGGCATTTTATCAATGTTTATTGTCTATCTTTACATGTTCTAGAAGGTTGTTGCTACAGTAACCTCATGGCTTCTTTGGTGCTGACTGACAGCTCACAGCTGACTTCTGACAGTCAACATTTAGGTATATACCTAAATTCGGTCTGTCAGAAGTGACAGCTGCTAAACACATGTTTTTGCAGACCATATGGATACATAATTTGGTATGGTAACTTTTCAAAGCCGTCAGCTGTGAGCTGTCAGTCAGCACCAAAGAAACCATGGGGCTACTGTAGTTATCTACTAGAATTACAACTTTTCAAAGCCACACTCAATTATTGGCAAAGGCTGCTCCGGACAGGAGAAAGTATTTCCAGTTTTGCTGGTTTTTAGTTTGTACTCCACACGCTCGCCATTCAAGGACACGAGAAACATTTATACTAAGGCCGTAGCCAGCCAATAATTTCAGGGGGTGTTTGGTGAGCCCGTCCCCCAATTGGCGGAGTCTAGAAAAAATTCAAAATAAAAACAATTATAGAAGCTATTTGAAGTATTTTTTTAATGGCAACACAACCCCCTGACTGCTGGAGGCTAGGACAAATTCTAATTACTAAACACTTCTAGAAGCTCTCTGAAGTATTTTTTTATGGTAATTTGTACTTTACATTAATTTTTATATTGTTTGAACCATAAATAAAGCTATATATATTTATATTTGGTTATAAAATTTTGGGAAGGGGGTGAGGGAAGTTGAACCCCGAAACTCTCCCCCGCCCCCCCCCTTTCTGCGGCCTTGATTTATACATTAATTTTGTCAGTCTAGTGTTTAAGGCATGTGTTGATTAAATCAATGTATTTAAAAAATGAACATTAAATACATTTATTTAAATTTGAATATTTTTAGTGACCCGAGCGCTTTGACAACAGGCCTAGGATATTGGCTATTGAATAATTTAATATTGAAAAATAAAACGATTAATAGTTTTAGTGTTTTTTTTTACCCTTGTATTGAATATAAAACTATTCTTTTCTTTGGTTATTTCAGCTAGAAACCATATTCCTTCTCATCTATTATGTTTTAAAAGTCCATATAACAGCCGTTCAGCCGGTATATTAGGTACACGATGGCGCTAGATTCACATAGCATATCCATGCATAGCATATTCGAATATCTGCATTTGACACTGACAAAATTGGAATCAGTTTGTTAATGTTTTGACTTCAATTTCAATTTTTATATATTTTTTAAAATATTGTAAAACTGTTTCCCTTTACTAAATTTTTTCCGTTTTCTTTTTAAAGTAGAATGCAGGAAACCTCATCACGATGGGACTTTTGGGTCGATATATATTGCATACGTACGTAGTTGCTATCTGTGAAATGAGATGGGCTCTTAATATGGAAGTTTAGGGAATGCAAGTTTTTTTTGCAAAACATTTTATTGGCCAAACTAAATAGAATATGGCTTCAGTAGAAACATAATAGTTTAATTTTCTTCACTTGGTGATATCAACAGTTCTTGAATATCTGTCATGACCATAGCGGTATTGGATGAAAAACTTTATAAATAAACAGAAAAAGTCGGCATTACATTTTAGGACATCCTTAACAGGTAGTCAACAACTTTTGATATCACCATGTGAAGAAAATTAGTTTCTATTTTTTTACTGAAGAAATGCTTTATACATTTTGTCCAAAAAAAAGTTTGGATTATAAAAACTGTACAAAACATTCACCCTTTCTCGCGTCCCCTACTCTAAGACCTTAAGTACATTAATTTGCTATTCACACAGCAGCTAAAAATTATGATTATAACGTAACACCGAGCACCGTTTGTTGAGTTTAAAATGTTTCCATAGTATTTTTAAACACAATTTAGACCGGCGTGGTAATTAATAATTTTACTCGCGCACCGCAATACATTATCATCCGCGATATCCACATACGGGGCGTTTAAAAAAAGTATTAAAAACTTAAGAATATTGTAGTACTAATTAAAATGAGTAAAAAAGTATGAGTAAACAAACATAGGTTCGCAAACCAACTCACACAAAGATACAAGCAATTTGGTATTTTGGTAATTACAAAAATCAGCTTTAAAAATTAAATATTATTTGAGTTTATCTGGCACATATTTACTATATTATCACTAAAAAAAAAGGTGTTCTTCACGTTGTCCTTCCTTTTCCACGCAAATTTATCATATTCGAATCTTCAAATCACTTTTGCGGGCTCTTTGAATAATCCCCGACTTCATTCGAACTGTCCGACAACAGTTTTTACCTCGCCGATAAATCATTAATTTAACACGAATACACTAAACTCTTTTTAAGTATCCCCATACAAAAAAAAAGTCAAAAGGATTAATGATAGGGGTCTGAGGGTGGGGGACATGCGATTGGACCTCCTCGACCTATCATTACATCTATCTCTTTGTGAGTTGGTTTGGGCATCCTTTTTTTTAAAAAAAAACCTATTTACACGCTAATGAAGTATGAACAAGTGAGGTCAGATTTAGACGAAATGTGCCTGAATTTGTGTGGGGGGAAATCATTTCTAGAGAAACCACCTCGGCACACCCAACTGGAATTTTAACCCCTCCGGTCCCCCCCGGTCACCGGAAAACCAAAATAGACATAATTGACGCTTTTTGTCCTTGTGTCCACCGGTGCAGGCATAGCTATCATTCAGGGTGGCTATAGTCAGATAAAACCTGGATAAGTCAGGGTATTTTTTTTTATATCAGGGAAATGTCAGGGAATTTAAATACTTAACTAATTCTTCACCTAAAAATGTAAACAAAAGTGAAAGGTTTTTTCCCCCCCTATAGTCATGGAATTTTACAAGTGTTGCAGTCACCTTGTCATTGGTTTTAAATATTTTAAATATATGTGAGTTATACCTTTCCTAATCCTTCCCTAAATTACTTTACATCCACTACTGTTTCCAGCCTGTGACTTGGTCAGTTTTTTATTCAAACCATATATTTTCCCACTACTGATTGGCTATACAAGTCGTAGCTTCAAATGCCTTATAATCTAATTTAAGACCTGGATAAGCACAAAATCCAATCCCCTGCTGTCAAGTTATCAATTTTAAAGGGTAAACCCATGTTTACATCAATGATGAATTTTTGGCCATGCCGGGAATCGAACCTGGGACCCTTACTTCAGTAAGTAGACGTGCTACCGACTAATCTAAGGTGTCGGACTAAATCCTTCCCTAATCTTGAACCTAAAATATGATTTCCCAAATTATTATTATTATTACTAGTTATATTGTCGCTGTTGTCAAATTTCTTGCTTGTCCAAGTCACATAGTATTTAGTAAAACAGTCCAATAACAAATTAGACGCTTCGAGATTTTTATGCAAATTTACAACTTGAGCCCTAAGTTATTTAGAGACCTCAATCTCTTTTTTTTTATGTCGTCGGAGAACCCTGTCTTACCGTAATAACATCTATGCATTCATGTAAATTGCGGCTTCGCTTTTGAAAATTTGTACACTTTAATATGATAAATATCGAAAAAAACACAGTTAAAATCCTTTTGTTGGAACTTGATAAATTATTGTCGAAACACTTTTTCTATATATTAAAAATCATCTTAGCTCTCCTTTGAAAAATTTAGAAATTTGCAATTTTAGGCACATCTGCAATGTGTAAGCTCCCGTGTGTTTTTCGTCAAAGATAATAATAAATAAAAATAGGTTGAGTAACACCCCGGAAATCATTGTGAAAAGGAATTGCTTCAGGTTCTAAATATATAGATTATTATAAGTTGTTAATTTAAATGCTGACGCAATTATAATTGTAGATAATTGAAATTATGTTTCGTGAGACTATTCAATAAATTAATATCTTGTTTAATTTACGCCTTTGTTATAGATCTGAAACGTGTCTTCCCACTGCTTGGCGTCCTTAGGCAAACTTTTATCGCTAGTTTTTTTTAGAATATAAACTCAAGATAAACCTAGAATAAGTTAGGGCTAAATTTTTCGACCGGTGTGCTGCAAAGGGTCACGAGATGTGCCTTGGGAATTCGGGAGGATATAAAAAATAAGCGAGAAAAAATAATAACTGAGATTTTTTTTTTTAATTCATGATTGACATTATTTGTAAAAATAACACAATTATTATTTGAAATGTATTTACTTAACTTGTAAACGCAATCTATATTAACACTATCTTTTTATTATAAAATCTTTCCTTAAAAAACTGATGGTGTATCTTGATAAATTTCACTGTTCCATGGGTTGAAAAACGTTGAAGAAAAAATCGCTACTCTAGGGAATAACTTGTTTTCTATGTGCGAAGTAGTTTAAAAAAAATGACATTTGAATTGAAGGACATTTTAACCGGTCTCATTTTCTTGGAAGGAAGACTGGTTGATTTGAGGAGTTTGTAGAAGAAGAATGATATTTTTTTCATTTTTGTTAGAGGAAGCCGATTAAAACCACTTGTCCAATAGACGATACATTTTCATGAAGTGGAGGAATATGGATGGGCCTATTGTTATTACTCAAATCCTTTGTGTCCTAAGGTATTAGAGATATTCGAGATTCGTAAAAATCTAACAAAAAAAAGTAGATTATCTTTAATATAACAGTTTTAATCAGTTGTTAAGTGAATTATATACACTAGTTTAATTGAGATAGTAAAAAATTACAAAAATATGACAAAAATTGTATCATTATAATTCATTTATTTAAAAAGTTTACTTTTTGTTATTAATGAAGTAGTAGACATGGCAAGCAAAATAATATTTGTCAGTGGCACCAAGCCAAAAGCCCACTCCACAAGCTTAACAGCATATTTATCGGCGAACTTCACAGACTTGTAAGTGCGTGTGGACACACTACGTTTTCTATATCCCGTGTTGCTCGGTTTTCCTTCGATATTGGTGCAGCCAGCAGGAACAATAATCTTTGAACTGAACAATTTTGTTTTCTTTTTTCCTTGATCAATTTTTTTCTATTCTTTGATCATGACTTATCTTTGACAATTTTCACGTGAGTTTGTTACGGACAGCCCTGAATATATAAATATATATATTCATAAGCCAATATCTAGGTCATATTGAGCGTCACGTGCACTTAGAAACATTTGCTTTCTTTTTACAAAATAAATTGCAAAAATTGACTAGACTAGCAATTCTTCCTTGATGGATTCTTCGGAACTGAGTAGGAAAACCTATGCTAAGAAATGTACTGTATTGACACCCTCTAAATTGCAATTTGTTTAAAAAGACAGTTTCGCCTCCGCCGTTAAAACTAATGAAACGTTGTGTGTTTACTAGACTTTAAACAACCTTTTTTTAAAAAAAGTAAATTTGAAATATTTTTACTTTATTTGGTACATTTTTAAAGATCCTAATTTGGATTAGAGATTTGAAATAAAGTTTAAGATTCGGATTCTAGAAATATAGGATTCGACCTATCTCTAGTTACTTAGTACTGTCAGAAAGGTCAACCTTACCGTGAATGGACCCTATCTCCTTTTGAACCTTTGAAATTCGGTGAGCTCGGACAGATTTTTTCCCCCACCGTGTCTCACTAATTAATCGGGCTGTACGCATAGACCTTAACTAGGCTAATGGGGAAAGGTTGAGGAAGATGAAATTTAAAGTAAAATATACACACAGTTACGTGAAAAACCATTCAGAAAAAAAAAATCTTCAGTATACTAAACCGAGACTATGGGCCAATTTCATATTCAAGTTTAGTACGCCTCAAGTGCGGTGCTACACTAAGTTCATGACGGCACCTACCTAAACCAGAATGGAATGGGCCAGTTTCCTAAGCGAGAACGGCCCATTCCATTCGAGTTTAGGTAGGTGTCGTCTTGTATTTAGTGTAGCACCGCACTTGAGGCGTACTAAACTTGATTATGAAACTGGCCCTATAAGCCTGACATCTCTATCAGCGGTGAACCAGACTAAATTCATACCTTAGTAAATTATTTTTAAGCTTTACCTTTTCGTTTTCACTTCCCTCTCAACCAAAATATTACCTTTAAAAAAGGAAGAATATAAGATATTGTACTATTGATATTGATGTGGTACTAATTCCTTCAAGTGGTGGAATATGCAACAATTTTTTTTTTTTAATTTCAAAAACTATAATAGATATCACACCCTTGGCCGGAATCGAATTAAGTTGAATTTCGATTTTCTAGTAAGGCTGCAAAGCAATTACTTTCGTTAAAAACAGACACTCATACACTTTTTTAAACATTTAGATCCAGTGTAATCATCTTTTTTTCAGAATCAAGGAGTCTACGGTTCGATTAAAGAAAATGGGCAGTATTTTAAATTTTTACGGCCTTTTTTTACAAAGAGGATGGATGTTTAAGTAGCTTTTGTCCTTAACAAAGTTTTACTTATGATATTGCTCCACTTCGATTTTACTTCGTCGATGCCATATTTGGGGATTTAAATTCACTTTACAATAATTTGCCTTAGTTTACTTTCAGTTGAATTCCTATCTTTATAAAGTTTGTGTCTAAAATTCTAAAGGCACTCATGTTTTTCATAGTACTCAACTAATTTAATCATGTCACGTCCAAATCGTTTATTACTTTCCGCCATTTTGGATTGTCTACTTGCTTTAGTAAAGTTGGAAGGTGACTATTTAAGTTGCAAATGGACCTGCCTATTAGGTTTTCTTGTTTATTTACAAGCTACAAATTGTGCGCGCGCAGCCAAATTAGTGGAATTTGCATTAGTCATCTAAGATGGTGTCACCCGCTTTGGTGGCCGCATGGTCTAAGGCGCTACTCTCGCAGTAGACTATATCGCTCATGACGGGGGGATTTAGGTTTGAATCTTGGTCGTGTGTACCGAGCTTTTTTTTTTCAAAATAACTTTTCACTCTCTCTCCCCACGTAAGTGCGGGTACACTTCCTCTAAATACAACCTTTATAATATCTAAAACCATCAGCGTAATTAGTACATAAGCGCATAACCCAAACGGGCTGTAAGACGCGAGGAGAAAAAAAATTGTATCAATGTGTCTGAAATATTACAGATAATTAGGGATGTAACCTTCATATCCTCGAATACCTCTAATCTACAAGGATATTCGAGAAAATACATTATTTGAAAAATGTTTTTCAAAGTTTAAATTGTAGTTTATTATAAAGGCGTAAGTTAAGAGTTTCCTGGTGACATAACCCAAAATATTTTTTGAACAAATTTACCGCTAAAGTATCATTTAACTGAATGTTTGATGATGATAATAATAATAATAATAATAATAATAAAGGTTTAATTTAACTTGAACATTTAGCATTTTGTCCGTTCCTGTCTGTCCGGATCTTTGTCACGCGATAGCTCTAAAATACATATACCAATTTTAACGAAATTTGGTAAGGACATTCTTTAAACCTAGTATAGGCCACATTCTTTGAACCTAGGCCAAACAACGCATGCACATGGTTTTTCGTTCTGACTATCCGTTTCAAGTTGGCGCCCACTCATTTATGAATGAAGAGAGGGTCTACTGTTCACATAACTTATCAGTCTGGTAATAATACAAACTCTCACCTGGCCACCAGTCCGTGTCCTGCTCCCGCCAGGACTCGGGTTCTTCCACCTCCACCGTCGCGCCGGAGGTGGTGTCCTCCTCCTCGTTGACTCGGAAGATTTGTTCGAGCTGCGTCGCGGAGCTGTGCGCTTTACCGATGAGCTGCGCGCACCGAAACACCAGCAACCACAGGTCGGCTCGCGCCGCCACCCACTGCAGAACTCCAGCCCCCGAAAGTCCGTCCCCGACTAGCAGCAGGGCGGCCTCTTTGTCCGGTAACATCGCCCAGGGTGACTCATCCGGTCTAGTCGCCGCCTGGAAGGCTAGCTTGCCTTTACTTCCTTTTAAGCGTCTACTGTCACTTCCTTTTAAGAGTTCCTCTAATATTTTGGCGTACTGTACCTTTAATTGACGAGTCTGTTGACTTGTAGAGTGGACTGAACTTTTCTTGTAGTTGGTTCCTACACAAAGAAACACATCGATTGATTTAATTAACTAAAATATAATAGGATTTGAGTAGGAAGAGCTTTTTAGGAAAAAGGAACATATATTTTTGCTGTTAACATTGACAATGGACCCGCTCCGGTGACCGCATTTTTTACAGCACTACAATCGCAGTAGACTATACTGCCGATGACCGGGAGATTGAGGTTCGAATCTCGGTCGAATGTACTGAGGGTGTTTTTTTCTAAAATGGTTTTCCACTCTACTGCCACACAAATGCGGGTACACTTTTTCTAAATATAACCTTCCTAATTATTAAAACCATTAGCCTAATTAGTACATAAGCGCATAACCCTAATGGGTTGTAGTAAGACGCGATGCTAAAATAATTTAACAAAATGTTTCTATATTCTTAGTTGTGCTATGTAAAAAGGTGGTCATAATATATATTAATAGTGGCAGCTGCAGGTGACACGACCCGACGTATGAATACGTGAGAGTTGAGCTAAGGACGAGGAAGATTGAATTTAGAAGAAGTTTGGAAAAACCACCCTCAATACATCCGACCTAGGTTCGAAACCCGATTTCCCCGTCCTATGTAGTCTAATCTATGGCGAGTGTGATGCCCTGGCCTAGACCTTGCTGCTACTGAGGAAGTGTTGGAGGGGGGGAACTGTTTAGGAGAAAATAGCTCGGTACATCCGGCATGGTTTGAAGTCTAAAGATGTAGATATATCAGTTTTGCACTATCCTTGTTTTGCTTGATTTGCCTTTGAAGGGGAGGTTGGGGTTTAAATACCTGCCGGGTATACTGAGGTGTCTTTCTCGCACAGGTTTTCCATTCTTCCTTCACGCAAATGCATATACACTTCCTTCTAAAATTCGATCTTCCTTACATTAATTTAAATGTTCGGATAGCCTGAACGTGAGAGCTACGTGTTGGTTGCGCCCTGGGAAATATAACCATGTGGGTTTGCGCCCATTTAATTTTCCTCCCGGTTTTATTAAATATTTCGTATCAGTCTTTTTTTGTTTGTTTCAGAATGATCATTTATTTTAATCCGGCACCGTCGAATAATGTGTCATCTGCAGAATATAGATATCAGATTAGTTCCTAACCTAACCTAACCTACCAACATTCCTTCATACTAGAATTTCTGAAGCAGTATTGAAAGAAAAAAAGTCATACACGTCTTCTTAATAACTTCCACAAGGCTTTGACTCACCGACGGGCGCGAACACTTACGATTTATTTGAGGCGGGAGCAAATGCCCACGCTTTTTTTTTTTTTTTGAAAGGGCACTACCAACACGGGTCCAAAGAACACGCTCCCAACGCGAGTCTGGCTCGCAATGAATGACTTTTTTTTTATCAATATGGAGAGACAATAACCGATATCTTTGTACTGTGAATTATTTTTCTTATCATCGCGTCCTTAATACCTGTTCAGACTATACGCATTTATAACTACTCTTATGGGGTAGGGGATGAGGATGGAAACATTTTTATTGGTAATCAACTGGGGGTGGTTTTTCCTAAGTGGTTTTCCACTCTCCCTCCACGCAAATACGGGTTCACTTCCTCTAATTCAACCTTCCCAATTCATAATCCATTAGAGTAATTAGTACTTAAAGCGTATAACCCGAACGGGTAGTAAGACGCGGTGCTAAATAAAAAAATTTATTGGTAATCTACCCTCATTTGCTTGGAAGTAGAGTGGGAAACCATTTAGGGAAAACCACCCTCATGGGACCTGACAGGGATTATAACCCCAATCTTCCCGTCATCAGCAGGCCAATCCATCACGAGAATGACGCCTTAGACCGTTCGTCCACTGAAGCGGGTTATTTTGCTTCAATCCAATTTAAAAACTTTTAATTACCCTTTTTTCTTTATAGATGATTTTTATATACACGCCTTGTCTAAAAATAGGGTTCGTCAAACACTGGTGATGTAAAGATGAACTGTGCTGCGACTCAATAATTAATTTTATTTGTTTATAAAATGATGAATATGCTAATGATAGTTTGTCACTTCATATCCATGTGCTTATAAGTAACATGACTAGTAGAAAACAGGTTATATAGCTTTGTTCTATTTTTATATTCTGAATCAGTGGCGCGCCTAAAATTTTTCTTTGGAGGAAGGGGGGCAAACAATCGAGATTGTGTCCAGAATTAAGTTTCGGAAAGGAGAAGGAGGGGTTTTAGTGGGTACATCTCCATAACCACTGGAAGCGAAGACAATTTATGACTATTAAATGCCTCTAGATGTTATATCATTCCTTTTTATGGTAACTAAGGGCAACGATTCCATTTATATAAGCGACCTTAGTCTAAATAAAATATATCAACATTTTTTTTACCAGTACTTTTTCCCATTTGTAGCTATTGGGGCACTTCTAGCATATGTAATGAAGGCTTACCATGATATTTTCCCCACAAACTGGGACACTTTTAGTGTTTTAGCTACTCGAATAGAAGAATTAGCGGGGGCTGAAACCCTCTTTGTGTAGGGGTGAAAAGGTAGTTAGAAAAATAAAGATTTTGGCCCTCCAACCCAGGAAGTTGTTCCAATAATAATTGATCCAACTAGAAGATATTCAAAAGGGTCGTTCCTTTAAAGAATTTTTAAAAAAATACGGATTCTAGAAACTTTTTGGAGTAGTCCTAGTCCGGAATTAAATTTAAAAATAGTTTCCTCTATAAGTCATTTAAATTAGTCTTCCCCGTAATTTTCTTGAAGCTATTTGGAATGGTCTTTGCCTGAAGATTTTTTGGAAATTACATGTCCCTAAAAACCATTTGATACGGTCCTAGTTTGGCAAATTTTTGAAAATGAGATAAATTAGATTAGAACAAGATATCTAGAGTGGTCCTTTGCTGGCAAATTCTTTTACAAACTAATTTGAAGTCTTGTGAGGGAGAGTAACATTTTTAAAGTGAACATTAGAATGACGGCTATCTGAATCGCCAATCCCCCCAATCACCGCAACAGGTACTTGAATCTCCCTACTCCCCCGTCCTTACCTCAAATTTCTGAGTCATCCCACGTGGTCGTTATGACTCTCCATTTTCTAACCAAGTCATAGTTACATTTATTTAGTTGTTATGCTTCTTCACGTGTGTTTTTTTAGTTTGTTATAGTTACACTAGTCAACATGAGGTTTATCTCCGGCAATATTTTGGCTGTTTTTATTTAATTTTTGTGTGTAGATTTCGAAAATGACATTAAAATGTTCACATCACGCCACAATTTTTATATATAGGTTTTTGTGTTAAAACTTAAGTAATACGAGTATCTTTTTACGATTTAGTGTAGAAAATATTGCCCTAATTTGTCATATCTTTTGGAGAGAGTCGTTTTACTGTCCATATATGCTCACACAAAAGCACTTTAAAATAAGGAAAGACAGCTATAGAGTGCACAGTTGATCTGTGTTTATTTGGAGTGTTTTTAATATATTTTGGCCTACCAGTGAATTGTTAAACCGCTAAAGCAAAGGAAGTGTCGTCACCCTGGAAATTTCTGCTAGGGGTGTGATAGGTTTACAACGAAAACTCTGGAGAAGTGTACTTTTACATGCCACAATCGACGGCTTTACTTCCCCTCAAAATGAAGTTTAGCTACGGATTTTTATCGCTCAAGAAAAATTCGTTGTGCCCGGCTGAGTTTGAACCCACGAACATCGGGGTCTAGTGTCACCACTTTACCTCAAGACCACCGAGGTCATTTACATGTTATTAAGCAATAATATTTTATTGAATTAGTTTGTGACTTAAAGTTGGCTATAGATTACAGTAATGTAAACTACTTGAAGTATGAACAAAAATAGAATTGTATCGACAATGCAGTGAAGTGTATTTCAACTATTTCACTAAGAGGGCATCATGGGAAAGATAAAAGGTTATGATGAAAGAGCTAGGAACAGTCTTAATGAACCTCGCATATTTAATGTTGTATTAAAATTAAGTTTGAAAGAAATTCTACGACATAGAAGAACTTAAGGATATTTATTTACTTTAACTCATTCTGCTAGCGTGAAAGAAACATAGGAAATTATGTCGAAGATTCTAGGTGCAGCTAAGTACAAATACTACCCTCGACCTCTCTGTGGTGATCTCAAAAGTTATTGGAATACTGTAATCCAAGCTCTAGAATTAGAGGGATTCAATACAAAATAAAACCAA
The DNA here is from genome assembly GCA_902151425.1 of Timema shepardi. Classification (NCBI taxonomy): domain Eukaryota; kingdom Metazoa; phylum Arthropoda; class Insecta; order Phasmatodea; family Timematidae; genus Timema; species Timema shepardi. The sequence continues at coordinate 68,629 of CABFVX010000590.1, read as the reverse complement.
GTTAATGTTACCAAAAATTTAGAAAAATAGAAGTGCGAAGTGTAACGATATTATGTTTTTTTGTTGTGAAACATATTACAGTACACAACCCATCTCCTAGAAGGAGGGTAATCCCACTGTTCTCCTTCAGTGACCAATTTAGTTTAAATGCGACGAGGACGAAGGCTAAGTTAAAAAGGGCAACAAAATTATATATATATTCTAAAACCTAAGGATAGATGGCATAATTATATTAGTGAAAAAATTCAAGTCTTAACGAAACTTTGCTTTTATTTCATTTAACCTTTTATTAAAGAACATATCGCTTCTGCAAAACATCTAAGCATATTCATATTTCTTATTTATACAATATCTGTAAAAGCAGAATAATAACAATCTATTATTATTGTTTTTAACAAGACTTTCAAAAATACGTGTATTAAATTTTAATGTCTAGCATTATAAACATGGCGTATTCCAATATAACAAACGTAAATGAGAATTTTAGCAACGAATTATCTTAGTGCAAGTCAAAATTGTAACAACAGTATAATAGTTCCGTAATCGCCCCATTAAAGATCAACCTACGCGTGGCGTCTACACAAATTACGGAATCCTCCAATATTTAGAAAGTCAAAATAAACTTAGATATTCTTTCATTAAACTTTAAGGTTTATTCCTAACTTTATCATAAAGAAACATATTATTAATCTCTGCCACGTTCAATAACTGTGCAAAATAATTCCAAAGTTAAATACATAATGTTAACTATACAAGAATAATTATTAACGTCCCGCATTCCAACAACTAAATAATGAAGGCCTAATATTATAAACTTCTTAATATGGATATTAAGACAACACGTTTAGAAAACATACTCTTAAGGTTAAACAACTGAATCCCCGTTGATAAACAAGATTTGACTAACATTAAAAAAAAAACTCGCATTAAAACTTTCCCCACATTACTTTGTATTTTAAGTAAAGTCCTACTTGTCGTAACATAAGCGAAGTTATTTTAATATTTAGTAAAAAGGAATGAATGTTCATCTAAGACGGTAAATAACAATAAATATACGTAGAGCCAAAAAGAGAATTTAGAAAATTACAATAATATTTAAATTAAAGCCGAACAAGAATTTCTCCTTACATTATATGAGTCTGTATTTGAAGCCTAAGCTTCGTCAATGTCCGAGCCTAATCCAAGAGTGGCTGCTATCTTGGTGAACAGTCTCTTATATGGCGCAACTATCGAACACTCGAGAAGGAATTACACCAAGGTGGGGATCACAGAATTAACACACATAAAAAGGGGGGGGTGCGCTGGATTAGATGCGTTGAGAACATTCTATCAAGGCCACGGCTATTCTACGCTGTTCTCGGCGTCCACGTTGTTCCTGAGGCTAGTGGTGGCGCGTAGCGGCGAAATGCTGCACTAGGATCACAGCGCTTAGTTGTTTTACTGTTGATATCGTGTGTGGACGTCCTTTTCCGCATGCTCGTCCGGCCGGTGAAATTGGGTAAGCGCTGTTCTTGTTGACTATCCCGTTTTTTTGATGCCTTGTAGCAATAATTGCTACAATACTTACAGGTCTACAGGAAAGCTTAACTAAATATTGCTTTTTTCTATGTTTGTGGGACAGTCAGGAACAGAAAATATTATATTGTACGACAATGGGTAGATAGAAGCGATTATTTACCCGGAAGAAGTAATAATTATATTCCACTGATGTAAACAGAAAATGTTCTTCCACCTTTTCATATAACGCTTAGTTTAATGGATAATTATTTTACGGCCTTAGATAAAATATCAAGTGGATTCATCTATCCTGTAGACTTTTTTTAACCATTATAACAGATGATAAACTGAAAGAAGGAATTTTCATTGGACCCTAAATAAGGAACTTTCTCAAAGATAATATATTTGTAACAAAGCTACGGGATACTGAATTGACAACTTGGCTTTCATTCAAAGCAGTTATGCATGATATTTTTTGGAAAGAGGAAAGAATAAACACGGATCTCTGGTCTCAACTTTATGAGATGTCGAATGTCTTTGAAAATTTATTTTTTACTCTAACATTTGGGTTGTTTTTCCCTGGAAGTTTGGGATGTGTGAGTGATGAGCGAGAGATCAAGATACAGCCACGATAAAAAAAAAAGCGTTATCAAAGTCTCTGAGATATCTCCATGATGGGAGGAGATTACTGCTGATTTCTTTAGCGGGAATACAAAACAGGCGATTACAAAATATATTAGTGGCAATCATTTTAAAGAATATAGAATGTACACATTACCTTGTTTAATAATATAATTTGATAACATAATGCCATTTTAGCATGAAAAAGTTCATGATGAATATTGCATTTTTTTAGCACCGCGTCTTACTACCCATTCGGCTATGTTAAGGTTGGTATTTTATTCTGAAAATTGAAAAATGACACCTGTATACGGGAATCGAACCCGGGACCTTTGGCTTAGTACGACAATGCTTTACCCCTGAGTTATCCAGGAGTCGTCCCGACCCTAGGGTCATTCTTAACTCATATTTTAAGGCAGAGTCTATGATGGACGTGCAGAAATAGTTGGCTTTATTCACGAGCTATCAGATGACGCAGCCATCTTCGACTCGGTAGTTGGCTTATTACTGCCAATTTTACAATTATTATAATTGTAAGGGATTGCATATCAAGAATCAAATAGCCGATGCTATTATTAGTGCAGCATCATAGACTGCCTTAGAATATGAGTGAATAGTGACCCTAGGCACGGGGCGACTCCTGGCCAGCTCAGTAGTAGAGCATTGGCGTACTAAGCCAAAGGTCCCGGATTCGATTCTTGTGTCCAGGTGTCATTTTTAAATTTTCAGAATATGATATCTAAATGGAGAATTCCTCTCTAAAAACACAAATAATAGTTTCGGATATTTGATTCTTGATATTTTATGTGTTTTCCGAACCATTCTTGAGGTTAAGTAATTAATATATGGGGCTGAAAATTAGTATAACTAGAAATTCATATGAGTTGCACACAATGAAATATGAATAGCATTAATAATATCAAGGAGGTAGCCTGGGGGTCTAGGGGTAAGGTGTCAGACTTCTATGCTAGGGGTCCGGTGTTTAATCTTTGGTCCCGGTACAGATTTATCAGATTGCCAAACCCTTCCTTCCCCTCTGACAAGACATCTTGTGAATGTGGGGAATGCCAGGCCTCCACCGTGGTTCGGATTCCATGTTAAACTGTGAGTCCTTCATTTCATCTCACAATCCACAAACCAATACACATTAGCGTAAAATGATCATCTATTTATACAACTATATATATAAGGAACTGCCAATAAATGAATCACACGTTTTCACTGCATTTGTTTTGAAATTGTCGTTATCTTTGTTCGTGTCATGTTACTTTTGCTCCGTTATTCAACACCTAACAAAGTTGTCTGTTTTTTTTTTCCTTACTATTGTGATTGTACCAAATTAACGTTGTTTGTCTGTCCAAGGACAAAGCTGTACTTGTTATACTGTGTCTAGTGTCTATAGTCGGATCGAACCATGAATAACTTTAACTTATATTTAAAAAATTAATAAATCTACTTTTATGTATCCATAAGGTAAGGCAAGTGTTTGTCCTTGCGGCTTTAACTTCTGAGATATATGGGCCAGTTTCATAGTCAAATTTAGTACGCCTCAAGTGCGGCGCTACACTAAATACAAGACGACACCTACCTAAACTCGAATGGAATGGGCCGTTCTCGCATAGGAAACTGGCCCATTCCATTCTGGTTTAGGTAGGTGTTATGTTCTTAGTGTAGCCCCGCACTTGAGGCGTACTAAATTTGACTATGAAACTGGCCCTAGAGTCGATTTTGACAACTTTAAGATATTCCCTCTGGGGGATCATGCGTCAATTATTAAATGGCAGTTCTCTACTATAACTTTAAGATTTTAGAAATGGGAAATTTTGTATTTCTAAAATTTAGATCATCCATCAATCACATCATTCTCGATACATAATCTTTCGTTTAAAAAATCATGTTTATTTTGGTTCAGTGGAACTGTTGGAAGTTTTCTTAACGTTCGATGATTGAAAATTGGTTAGTTTTTATATAATATTTCTTGGAGTTGTTTTTTTTTACTCTAGAAATTTCTATTGAAAGAAATTGTCGTTTTCTAAATTTGTGGCTTCTCTTTCTAATATATTTTATATTTGAAATTTTTGGGCACATTTACGATGTTGTTTTCAAATATTTAGATTTTTGTTTAATGATGACTACGTTACATTAATTTTTTTTAATATCGTTGGATTAAATACAATGAGTATGTTCAGTTTCATTGTTTAACGCAAACTTTCTCAACAAATTAAAGCACAACACGCCTTACAAGCTTACATAACCTAAGACAATATACCTAACATGACATACCTTAGGCTTTTTCTCCATATTATTGCGCACCGCATCTTACTACCCGTTCGTGCTATCCATATATATATACATTAATCTAGTAAGGATGAGTAAGGTAAAATCTGGAGGTAATGCACCATCACTTTACGTGGAGGGATAGTTAGGGACTGTTCAGGAAATAAAAACATTTCACTCCACCCTACAGACATTCGAACCTCGACCTCCCCTGTCCCTGACAATCTAGACTAAATGAGACTGATGTCTTTGTCCGCTGTCCCACCGATACAAAGATTTAGTAATTAAATAGTATAATTAATTCTCATTCAAATCGTAAATATCATTCCTCCCCACCCGGAATCGAACCACTCTCCCCTTCACATGTGGTGTATAACTCCACCACTCAACCTGTCAACCTAGGGATGGGTGTCAAAGGGGTCATTTTGCCCTTCTTTCTCTTTTACAATAGCAAGTCTTGTCACAACACACGTGCATTGAAGGCATTAACTTATTTTTATTTCTTATTATTTTCAAACCCCGACTTAAAAAAAAAGATGTGTGATGATAGTAATGTACAGTAGCCCCATGACTTCTTTGGTGCTGACCGACAGCTCACAGCTGACTTCTGACAGTCAACATTTAGGTATATACCTAAATTTTGACCATCAGAAGTGACAGCTGCTAAACACATGTTTTTGCAGATCATATGGTTCGGTGTAGGGATACATAATTTGGTTTGGTAAATTTTCAAAGCTTTTAGCTTTCAGCTGTGAGCTGTCAGTCAGCACCAAAGAAGCCATGGGGCTACTGTAGCTTGATATTTATTGAAGTTAACTTTGATGGTTTTCTATTTAACATAGCTTGAATATGTTGATATAAATTAATTGATCATGAAAGTTTATTATTGTTTTGTATGAAAAAGAACCCTTGAATTTCCATTGTCGTCCAAGCAAATGCGTGTTAACGCCCTTTAAATTCTACCTGCCTCGCCCTCTACTCCATTAGTTTAAATATTCTGATAATTTGAACTAATGGTAAGACGAGGACTACGAAATAGAATTAAATGGTCAACACACTCGCACAGAAGTGTGTCAAAAAAACAGTCATTTTTGTATCTTTAATTTATGTTTGTATAGTCAAAGGAAGGGCCGTATCTTGCAGTAACGAAAGTGACTATACCTAGTCCAACTTGCTGAGCGTTGTGAGGTTCTGATTTCACTTGATCATTTAGAATTTCGTTTGTCCAGATCTTTGTTCCTCGTTAACTGTCAAATGTGTTGACCAATTTTAGCGAAATTTGGCAGGGCCAATTTTTTTAAACATAAGTCAAACTATTTGTATGCATGGTTTTACTATTTCATTTTCATTTTCAATATGGCGGTTGCTCAAAAATGTATGTATTTATTTTCCACAATAACTGCCAAATGCGTCAACCAAATTTAAAGAAATTTGACGTGGACATTCTTTGAACCTAGACCGAACGATGTAGATATATATAGTTTTCAATAAGGTTATTCGTTTTAATATGCTTATCTCTCAAAATGTTTTTCGTTCATTATATAATATCAAGTGATTTTGATATAAAATTCTAAACACTCGATTGAGTACCGAGGGCGTATTTTTATTTAGTTTTGACATATATTGCGAGACTGACGTCTTAATCACCGTTAACTACTGCTAATTTCTATGAATATAATGTAGTATTGATTTGTTTATTGTCTAACTTATTCAACAACGGAAAAATATCCACTTCAAATCCTAGGAGAAATTGAAGCTATAGGGGATATTTCAACTTGAAATCCGAAGAGAAATCTAGATTGTAATAACGATAAGAGCAAGGGGGTGCGGCTAACTGTTCACATAACTAGTATAATTATTATTCAAGCCAATTTCATGTCTTCTGCAGATGTCACTTTTTACATAGTTTATATTTGGCCTAGGTGGTCTATAGGTAAATTGCTTGCCTCAACACTCGTGGTCGTAGGTTCAAGCCCAGCCGAGGTCTACGAGTTATTTTTTTAGCAATAAAAATTCGTAGCACAGCTTACTTTCGGAGAGTAAGTAAAGCCGTCGGTCCCAAGTAGATTGTGCCATGTAAAATAATCCTGGAATGTTTGTAAAAGTACCTCTCCCGGTAAAATTGGTAAATACATTCTCGTGTGCTGATAAATAATCGGTCGGTTTAGAAAGTGTACGTGAAATACAGCAAATAAATAAAAATATAGTATAAATATTTTACCAATGCCTATAAAGAAATACTAAGAATAAAATAAAATAGTATCACCTGTGACCATAAAAATATGTTTGTATTTTCTAAAAGGTCTTTCTTATGAGAATCCCACTATACTTGTGATATGTCATGGCCAACCAGAGTAAAGAACCAACCGAGAGCTGTCAGGTAAATGGGGTCACCAACACTGCTGCTTAGAATACCAGTGAAATTAACACCAACTGCTTAAAAACATTCCCGATAAGATTGACGAAGACAAACCTAATTTTAAGCTTTTTTTTTTACACTGCGTCTCACTTTCAGCTCGGGTCATACACATTAAGATTTTTTTTAGCACCGCGTCTTACTACTCGTTCGGTTTGTACACTTAGCATTAGTTAACTTTGCATTTATTACGCTAATGGGGTAGGGAGAATAAAGGTACAAGTTTCAAAAAATGTAAAGGCGTTTGCGTGGAGGCAGAGTGGAAAACCATCTGGTGGGCTAGGGAGGAGGGGAACATTGTCATTATGCACGGACTTGATCTATGGCGTCACTCTCGCAATAGACTGAACTGCAGATGATGGGGAGATCCGAGTTAGAATTCCGGTCGGGTGGGTTAGGGTGTTTTTTTTCCTAAAATGTCTTCTCCTATCGCTACGCGCAAATATGTGTGCATTTCCTCTAAATTAAAACCCTTTTTAATCTCTAACACATTAGTGTAATAAGTACATAGGCGAATAATCCTAACGGTATTAAAGATATGTTGCTATATATATATATATATATAAATGATAGTTTTTTTTATTAGAATTACATGTTTTTGTATTATTGGATTTTATTTTATTTTATTTTATTTTATTTACAGAGATAGAGAATACCATAATAATGGAAACGTTTTAGGAAATCTATTCAGTTAATAAGAAGTTCTTAGAAATCACATTATATTTATAAAAAGTAGGCAATTTCACAAGAGTTAACATTAATTACATTTATAAAATAATGATGGAACAAAAATTAATTTGAAACAAATAAAATAATTATTGTTAGCTAATGAAGTCATAAAGTCCCCGGAGTACGGTGAGGTACCTTTGACAGCAGTGAATACCGTGGGCCACGTTGGGCACGTCTGCCATAGGTTCACTAACCCTGAGCTAGTGAAAAGAGAGTGAAAGAGTGATATCATATTATGAAATAAAAAATGATAGTGCAACGAAGCCGTCTAGTCTTTGACATCTTGTTGGTCGTCCCTGTTATAGAAACTGGTTTGAATATAGCTCGCATTCAGTCGTTATTAACTTTAAGTACTTTGTTTGAAATGAGTTTTCAAATTTAACGAGTCGTAACGTACCCATATGAAAATAAACCTTTGTCACCTTTCAACTTACTTTCTTGTCCAAGCCACGTTTTTTGTAGTCAAGCCAAAACTAGAGTTCAGAATTCTTGTGATTCTTGTACAGATATAACCATATAAAATTCATTTTTAGTAACCTTGATTTTTTTATGACGTTGAGAACCCTGTCTTAAAGAATGGAAGAGGACGCTAGTAAAGGACAACATTTTTGCAATTTTAATAGCAAACGTTTTTCTTTTCGGCTAAATAAATCAAATATTTATCCAGTAGAAACATAAATTTTAATCTTCTGCACATAGTAATCTCAACAATTATTTAATATCTGTCATGAGCATATTGGCATTTTATAATAAACTTTTTAAATAGAGAAAAAAACTTATCAAATTTTAGGACACCTTTGACATAGATTCAAGAACTGTTCATATAATCATGTCAAGAAAATGAGATTTTATAGGTTTATAATTGAGAAATATTTGTTTTATTTTGCCATAAAATATATTTTTGCTATTAACCTGCAAAAATAATTCTCTTAGTTCACAACCAAAGAAATTTTCATTTTTTAATATAGCTGTTTCCCCTTTGAATAATTTTAAAAATCAGAGTTTTAGAGAGAAAAAATTCAATTGGGTTGTGATCACTCCGGGATTTATTGTATAAATGAATCGCTCCACGTTATAAATGTATAGCCTATAGTTGATTAAAAGTACAACTGGAGCAGGTATCCAAAATTTACATTGCACAGTATCTATCCATATAATTTCCTAATGTGTGTGTGTGTGTGTGTCCACGCCCTTCAGAAGTCCCTAGATGACCTAGAAGGATGAAACATTGCACACTTAAACTCGTAGTATAAACCAGTGGTTTTCAAACATTTTTTTAGCATGTACCTCTTGGTCATGACAAAATGTCTATAATGCACCCCCACGATAATTTTTCCCCAAATGACAAATATAAAATAATCCTCAAAGGAAAAGATTTCCCTCAGTCCCCTCTAAAATTCCCCATCACGTTTGATTCATTTTGCAATTCTTCCCTTGAGAGCTGCTCGTGTACCTCCTGAAAGTCGATTGCGTACTCCAGTTTGAGAACAACTGGCATAGACCACGTGACAGATTTTTTAAATATTGTTTTCCTCGATTTTGTATTAAATAAAAATTGTATTTTTCTAATTCCCTCTCACTTCGTCCATTTTTACGTAGTAATTGGCACAAAGATTAAAAAAAGTTTGTTTACAAACAAAGCCCTACCTTCCATGAGCTTATAGATTGAAGGTTAGGTTTTGTTAGGTTGGATAATATTATATTCAACCTGCCTAAAAACCGGTTGTAACATGTTTTGTAAACATGTTTTCGGAAGCATCGTGAATATAATTAGACAGCATTATACCGAGAGATTGTTTCAGTAAATATAATGCCCTAGATTCCTTCTAGACGTTGCTTACACTCTACGTCTATGAATGTGGTTATTATTAATCTAATATTAAATAAACCTGCTTAAGACTTAGTTTTTTTTAAATTTATGGATGTTTCAAAAAAAGAAAAACATTTAAAAAAGGGGCTTTAAAGATATTTTTAATACAAAAACGTTAAAATTATCGTAATTTCAAACAGGCGTTAAAAATCCATGGAATATGTCGGTTGAATAACCTGCAAAATTTACTATTGCAATCCCTAAGACCCAAGGGATTTCAAACTCATATTGACTGAGAACCCCTTATTATAATAACAATGAAATAACTATTAGCATTCAAACAAATAACCAGCAAATAATCCAATCGTATTAAATATACTTTCCGTTTTATTTTTTGCTATAAATAATCTGAGTTAAAGTAGCCCACCATACTTCTAAACTTTACCTAACATAACCTTAACTTAGAATAATAAATCTACTCATCTTGATTTAACAAGAGTGGATCAGAAACAAATACAATAAACAAATAACTTAAAATTAAATACCCGCACTCGTGACCGCTGACTGGATTGCCGGTGATGGGTAGGTCATGCATGGTTTGACTCTCGGTCAGATTACTCTGGAGGCTGGTATTCCACAAGTAATGTGTCCCTGGGGTTTTCCCTAACCCATTTTCCACTCTAATGTGGGTGTATTTCCCTAAAAATCATCGCCCTTGTCCTTATCCCATTGTTAGCTTTACTTTCCACTTAACTACATGACCTTAATGTTGAACGTAACCATAAAACAAAATTTAAAAAAAAGTATGACCCAAAATACTTACAACTCAATATCTCACCACTGTGTCCTAATTTGTGATTAGAAAGTTTGAGTTTGAATCCTCTTGAATAAACTATCGATAAACACTGATATCGTGCGTGCACTAGCGCGCACAGTAGATATCGCTTCACACGCGTTCATCAAACGTAGTGCACTGTATGCGCGTGTGTGTTCGCTCGAAGCACGTGAGAGACTGGCTGTGTAACGACCACCGGCCTCCAAGGATATTTCTACCGTCTTTTGTTTAGGTTTCTAGGGTTTATCACCTTTCCCCGTCCTCCTCTCCCACCACTTTTTGTCTGTTGTCACTATCGAACGTGTACTATACCAACACAGTGATATCATCCATCAATACTCGACTTACAGACTAGCCTAATACTAGAACCAGTACAAACACCCATTCCCCCCTCCCCCCCACTCCATACTACCCCAGTTTTACGCTGACAATTTACCAATTAATATTTTCCCCCTGGCCGTGCCAGGAATCGAACCTGATACCTTCGGGTTTAGGTGAAAGGTTAACACTCTTGACTTTCACTCAGAATTCTGAGATTTAAATCCCGGCCCCATATACTGAGTTTGATTTGCTTTTTAGAAGATAAATATGATATAATTAATAAGACATATATAGGTGTACAATATATAAAACTGTTATAACGTTTAAATAATATTGTAAGGCGATTAATTATATGTACGAGTGTATAAATTGTTGGCAAGACAAACGAAATTAGAGTTTAAAATTGTTAAATTAATAATGCTTTAAAACAAATTACAAAGAATATTCAAGAAATTTTAAGAATCATCTAATATAATAAATAATTTAACACATTTAAAAGATTAGATGTTAAAATAAAATACAATATCAAGACTACAATATACACAATTTTTGATTGATATAATATCAATGTTGGATGATTTAATTTATGGTCTTATTAAAAGTGGGGTAGCGAATGTATTACATTTTTTGCAAATTAAAAAAAAATACATAATTCGCCATCTGATTTTTAATCCCTTGTTTCTTGTTAATAAATGGCTTCTTTCGTTGCAATATTTGTTTCTGCCTAGTTTCGATACTCGCCGGCATCCTCCTCAGGTCTATAGAAGTGCATTGTATGACACCACGCTCCAAACTAATGAGCCAACCTGTTGATTGATGGAGCCCGTATAGGAATACAGGTCCATCAATCTCTTTTTACCTAACGTTGTGGCTCATTACGAATAGGTGCGAGTTTTTTTTTCTTTCTTCTGTCATTCTTAATTATACAATGAGGGACTTGTGTAATGCATTGGGGCATTCGTGATTTTCAAGCCTTCAGTGTTTTATTGCACGGGTCATATGTGGAAACGGCTCAAGCTTTGGATGTGGGACATTAGGGCCTACTTTCAAATGGACCTGAGATTACAAAGCTTAAAGTGTGACTGTAGGGGACGTGGTAAAAGGTCAGTGTTTTTGCAGTTTGTATAGCAAAACTTTTTTTTTGTCTGCCTACTGAGCTAAGGGTCCCGGGTTCTAGTCCCGGCATGACCGAAAATGTATCATTGATGAAATGTGGGTTAACCTCTCAGATTGATGGAGGTTGTGCCTGTCCTAGTTTTAAGTTAGATTATAAGACATATTAAGTTACGACGGGACTAGCAAACAGGTAGTGTAAAATGTATGGCTTGAATAAAAAGCTGACCCGAACCATAGGCTGGAAACAATAATGGATGTAAAGTAAATACATTATTGCTCCAATAGAAACATAGTTTTTAATTTTCTTCGTATGGTGATAACAGTTCTTGGATATATGTCATGACTCATGAGCATAGCAGACTTGATGCAGCTGTAGAGGTCACCGTATGAAGAAAACTAAGCTAAATGTTTCTAATGAAGAAATATTTCATTTCCTTTGACCCAAAAATCTTTTGATATAAAAACTGTAAAACAGTTAACTTTTCTCGCTTCCCCTGCTTTCCCACCTTAACTAACACTCATGGATATTTAAACCCAAATTTTTGAAGTATATTCATATATTTATTTACGCGCAAATTGAATACAAGCTGTTTCAAGCACATAGCTTGTAATCTATCTTAGGCTTAAACACGTGATTTAATGTATTTTTTCTTTTAGTATTAGCTTGAAGATGAGATGGAAAAACAACAGTAGCTTGTATACTTTTTTTTTTACTCATTGTAACTGACCAAGATTAGAACCTGGATTTTTCCGTCGTTGGTAGTCCTCGTGATCTTGAAACCCTAGACTGTGTGACCACCATTGTGAGGCCAAGTCATTTCTCTTATCAATAGTAAATATACGTTGTATGTTTTAAACTTTTGGGACTTTCATCATTATTTTAAACTGGCCCAAAGCGTTCACAAAAATGCCACTGAATACCTGGTCACACGGTCTAAAACGTGATTCATTAGACTTGATTATTGGTGAAGGAAAGTTTGAGGTTCGAATCTCGTCCGGGTGCACTGAGGGGATATTATTTCACATATCATTGATCACAGTGGTTTCTACAAAGTCTTTCCACGCTAGTGCGGTTGCATTTCCTTAAAAAAAAACTTGCTCATACCTACACTTAGGAGCAAGCCGCTAATAACAAAGTTATTAAATGTAGTAATCAAAAATGAGCGAACTCATCGGTGGATTGAACTTGACTGTTTGTGTACTCGCCACGGCTCCGATTGGACTTATCTTTCTACGAGATTTAAAAACGAGTGCCTTTGTTTAGTTTGTTTAGGTTTGGTGGGTTGTGCTCAAATGAATCAGTGTGTTGAGATGGTATTGTTTATTGTGAGATCACGTTTAGAACCAAGCAATGATAATCTATGTTTTAAATCAACAAATTCAAGTCTAATCTTTGGTAATTTTACACTTAAATGTCGCAAAACCTTCGCTCCTCAGAATTTGATAAATTGCGGCATTTTAAAAATATTATACTGATCGTTACAATAATAACAATATTAATTACTAGGCTTAATAATAATGTATGCTGATGACGGGGAAATCGGAGTTCTAATGCGGTTGGGTGTAACAAAAGTGTTTTTTTCCTGAATATATTTCCACTTTCTCTCTACGCAAATTTGGGTATACTTCCTCTAAATTCAACCTATCTAATCCCCAACACATTAGAGTAATCAGTACATAAGCGTATAGTCCGGATGGGTAGTAAGACGTAATGCAATAATAACAATAATAATACTGTATGTATACATAAATTGGGTTTTAAGTTGTGACGGCAATGTGAAATATTCTGATATTGACTAACACAGGCTAATGGTAGTGGCTTAATACACTTTTATGTAAATATATTTATATTTACAAGTTCTCAAGGGGTGCCATTCAAGTAATCAAATCTCTGGGTGGCATCAGAAATATAATTAATCACCACTTCAGTCGGATAGTCATCGGATGGTCTGGATCTTGCGGTTTGAAACGTATTCGAATTCATTTTTATGTATAAATACTCCATGTCACGGGTTTTAACGATGTCGCTTTTGACAAACTGTGTCAATGTTAACATATCTAATACCATTGCCGCAAACTCAAAGGCTTGGAGGGGCACGGCAGGTAATGTAAAACCGGCAATAAAAATCAACGGACAAACGAAATCACGTTTCCTTTATTTTTACTGGACCATGTATGGCGTAGGCCGAAGCCCGTAACATAATAAAAACACGTACGAAATTAGAGATCATATTTTAAATTCAAAATATAGAGATCATATTTTAAATTCAAAATATAGAAACAGTAAGATATTGATGATTACAGTAGAACCTCATTAATCCGTACTTAATTAAACCGGACTTCGCTCAATCCGGACAGCCCTTTTCCCAAAATAAGCGCTGTTAACCGCTTCGGTGACCGTATGGTCTAAACGCGCTACTTTCGTGTTAAACTATACTGCCGAAGACGGGGAAATCGGGTCTGGATCCCGGTCGGGTGCACTGAAGAAGGTTTTTTCCTAAATGGTTTTCAAGGACCAAAATATCCTGTAAGTAATTTACAAATTAACTTATTTTCTACGGAGTATTTTACATTTTATTACTTTAAATGTAAATTAAAAGTGGTTTGTTTTTGGATACACTGTTTTAATCATACCTTTCTTTATTTTATAGTTTATTTAAAAAAACGGACTTTCATTAATCCAGACGTCAAGCCCCAATTAGTCTGCATTAATGAGGTTCCACTGTATATTTTAAATTTAAAAGGGAAAATGTAAACAGTACCATATTTAATGTTTCTTTCGAAATTCGCTAGGCCTTTGATTTGGTACCAGACACCTAGACAACTTTTCTCTATTGTCATATCATCTTACTTGGCAATGAAAGCTAAAAATATGGTGTTTTTAG
>CABFVX010000590.1:0-53993 GCA_902151425.1 Timema shepardi | reverse complement strand
GGGGGGGGGTGGGGGGGGGCGGGGATCTTCCGTTTCTTAAATGTTGGCTATTTAGTAATTATTTTTTCTTTTAATGTGGACCAAACATAAACCATCTTATTGCTCTATCCGGCCCACGTTCCGCCAGTTTGCAACCCCTGCTTTAATATTGTTTTAAAAATAGCACCTCGTCTTATTACCCGTTTGGATTATACGTATATGTACTATCTACGCTGTGTTAAGGATGAGGAAGGTTAAATTTAGCACTTCACCAGCATTTAGGAAAAATCACCCACAGTACATCTGAATCGGATTAGACCCCCCATTTCCCGGATATCGACAGTCTGGTCTACTGTTGAGAGTGAAGTATTAGACCAGACGTGTCAGACTCGTTTGATAATGAGGACCACATTGAAAATTTAATTTGGTGAAGGGACCACATCTCGGTAAACCCAATACTGTCACACTCTAAAGGTATATTAAAAAACCGTTGTAATCTTTACTACTACGAAAAAAATTAAGCCTTATTCTACATATTTACTAGAAATATCAACCCTTTCATTTGCAACAATGGTGCTAATGCTTTTAGGCTTTAAGTCTTGTTTTGAAGTCACTTTCATAATAGCTGAATACCTGTCTGTAAGCCGTGATCTTTCGGGTGTGTATTCACATTCCCAAGAGAAAACAACCTCACACACTTAAGTGCTGCCAAACATTGCACATATTTGCTGTTTGAACTGAAGAATTTTTCTTTTCGGGAATCGTCCTTTTGTTAGTAAAGAGTAAAAAAAATTGCTACACCGATACCACTTGCTAGATTACCCCAATTAATGCCCAAATGCCATAATCCCAAATTGTGTATTTCTACGAAGTTTAATCTTTATAAACAGAATAATTGGGCCGCATTGTATGTTGGTTCATCAAAAGGGCCGCGAGCCGCATAGATCGAGCCACATGTGGTCCCCGGGCTGCAGGTTTGACATGCCTATCTTAGACCCTCCAGTTGCCGAAGCGGGTTGCTTTGGTATAAATTTAGTTACTTGTATTTATCGCGACAGGAAGGTCAAGATTTGTATCTCTTCCGGGTGCGCATTTGGTGGATTTTCACGTGTGATTTATCAATATATTTTTTAATCCTCTCCTTGCACCAATTTGTTCGGTCTTCCTCTATAATTACCCTCACCATCCCTGTATTCTTACATTATACCTTGAATAATATTGGTGTTGAAAGTATAGTAATAATAAATATTCTACTACATCATAGCACATTTAGTAGCATGTCTATCTGATGAGTTAATAAAAGTCCTGGGTTTGATGTTTGGTATGGCTGAAAAATTGGTAATTATTTAAATGTGTATTCCCCTTTCACAGTGAAGAATTAACGGCCAGGAGCTGGTTGTTTTGTCTGTTATATAGTTAAGTTGGTTTATAAATCTTGTGCTGATATAATCAGTCGTACCCGCTTCGGTGGTCGCGTTTGTGTTTACTATGCGACCATCAGAGTGGGTAATAAACGTTTCCATGTATCAAAGAGTTAAGAAATGAGTCACCCGTTAAACATCACTTTCCCGAACATCGCTCAACTTACAAGTGTTTGGGAGCTGACGATTGTTCGTATCACACAACGTGTCGTCGGAACGGACGGGAAAACCATCTCGCTCTCATTCTATCTCTAGAGCTGTGACATAGTGTGGAAAGTGTCCGACCGCAAATGGGCGTAAAAACAAATATTTTCTAATTACGATAGAATTAGATAAATACACCATTAGTCACGCTGGTAATACTTTCAACGATATATCTATAGTTTTTTTAAAAATGTAACTGAGCAGTTTCCCGTAACCGATACAATGGCCCCCACCCACCCTGGGATGTTCCATGGGATGTGTTAATTGGTGGTCAATGATTAATAAATAAGAAGGTGACTGTGGGTTTGGTCGCAAGGCTAGTGCACTCGACTGAATCAAGGTCTCGATACGAAGGTCATTATGCAAACCTACTAAGTTCATTATGTAGCTTCTCATTTGCTAAGCTCATTATTTAGTGACCCCATGGTGTAGACCTTCCTTTAATCTCATTATAGGGTCCTCCGCTAAGCTCATTATGTAAACCTTACGATTAGCTCATTATGTGGAACTTCCGTTAATCTCATTATGTATAGCATACGTTAATTTCATCTACGAGTCCCGAATTCGAGTCCCAAACATGTTACATTGAAATTGTGCTTAATCTTGTTTTCAATAAAAGGTAGATTAATAGTCTGGGTTAAGGTTGTTGTGTTGTCTCTTATAGTAAATAGTTTGTATGGGCGTTACGTGTATACAAATAAAAAAGTGCACAACTAAATTTAATAGACAATGTTGTTCATACACTTAATATTCATAATTTATACATGTATTATTATATTGAACAAATTAACATTGTCTGATGCCTTAGATCAGTCGGTATTGTGTAAGCCTATTGAATTAAGGGTGCCGGGTTCGATTCCCAGAATGGTCGAAAAATTTATCATTGGTAAAATGTGGGCTTACCCTTTCATAGTGATAAATAAACGGCTGGGGACTGGGTGTTGTGCCTGTCCTAGTCCTAAGTTGGATTATAGAGCATATGAAGCTAAGACAGGCCTAGCCAGCTATTAGGGGGAAAATATATGACTTTAATAAAAAACTGACCCAGGCCAGGCTGTAACCAGTAATGAATGTAATTAGTTCTGTACTATATAGGGACGATGTGTGGACTAACAAAGACTTAAATAACTCGGCTGTGGAATCACAAAGTGCAGTCTGAGGGCGTTGTACGAGTACTTCCCCCTTCCGGGTCAGAACCACGTTCAATTTACATAGAATTTTGTAGGGAAATGCCAATTTGTTTGAAATTATATACGACGAGAGCATTATTTTATAACCTGCCTCTAAGCCTGAAAGCCTTACCTGGCTTGATTCCACTACGGTGTATCACAAAAGTTAAAAGATAACAATCTTACCTTTAAGCAAAAAGGTATAGGCCTAATACAAATACAAACAGATGTAATTCATAGGTATATATAGCTATATTTTAAGTAATAAATAATAACGAAAGTTACAACACATTTGTATTAAAATCAATAACATTCTTTTTTCTAAATAAATCTCTGCATCTGGTGCAAATGAACGACCGCCAATCTGCTTATTTTATTTCTTCTAAGACTAATATGTGATCGCGTTTGGTCAGCGGCCAAATGTTGGAATTGACAAGTAGGTATAGTCACGGGCTGTTTATGACCTGCTGTCGGTTAGGTGAGAGGTCGCCCATACTTGGTTTGAATCTAGGTCTAGGTTCCCCGTACCGCGAAGGAAGTAGAGGTGGTCTAGTTTACATAATATCAAGGCAGTTGGTTAAACTATAGTATGATTCTAGTAGGAAGAGCCTTTTAGAAAATATATACATGTTCTTTTGAAGTTGAATTTGATATTATTTTACTATTTTATTCGAAATATTTTACATACTATCTTTAAAATGTGTTAGCTGTAGATCACATATATTGACATAATTATAATGTATATGTGCATATAAGCTTAGAAACTTTGTATCAGTCATAAAAGTTTTTTTTCCTGTACGAATCGGACTGTATTAAAAGTGACTGCTGTTAAAAACATGACTTGGCGTATGAATATATATATACATTATTTTGGTAACTTTTTGTGGCGGTCACAAAAGGTTTTTTCACTACATGAATCAGATTGTATCAAAAGTGACAGCTGCTGATAACATGACTTGGCGTATGGAAATATTAAAATTATTTTTGTAGTTTTGTAGCAGTCACAAAGGTTGTTTTTTACCTTCATAAATCAGACTGTATCAAAAGTGACAGCTGCAAATAACATGAATTATGATATGAACATATAAAAATTCACTTAGCAACTTTTTTCTAGCAGCCCTTTAGGCTTTTTTTCTCTATGAATCAGACTGTATCAAAAGTGACAGTTGTAGATAAAATGACTTGGCATATGAATATATTATTATTGTTTTAATAACTTTTTTGTAACAGTTGTAAACGATTGATCCTATATTAATCACGTATCCAAAGTGGCGGCTGCTGATAACATGACTGGGCGTATGAATGTATATCAATTGTTCTGATAGCTGTTTGTAACTGTCACACAAGATGTTTCCGATCTGAATCGGTTTGTAACAGCTGTTTCTTTGGCCCACCACGCGCGGTGCGTCTTGGTTCTAGTGTCAAGCTTGTTTGTGGTGGCCTACCTAACAAGGTGCTAACTATATCTCAAGGAAGTCTGTTGGGCCTATTTGGTGGTCTCTTCGACTGGCGAAAATTTCCCGCAAATATGGCCGGTATCCCTTTTAGTTTCTGGCGATCGTTAATCTTCACTATTTAGATACATTTATTTTACTTTTACGTTGGTGACCTGGCGGTCTAGAGGTAAGGTGTCAGACTTCTGTGCTGAGAGTCCGGGGTTCAATCCTCGGTCCCGGTACGGATTTATCAGATTACCAAACCCTCCCTTCACCTCTGACAAGACATCTTGTAAATGTGGGGAATGCTAACTGTAGGTCCTCAATTTCATCTCACAATCACCCTACCATTACACATTAGCGTAAGTGCGTATAACCCGGACGGGTAGTAAGACGTGGTGATAAATATTAATAGCTGGATAACCTGGAAGGGTGGTAAGCTGCCATGCTAAACACCAATAAAATATATAACTTTTTATTCTATTTTAAAATTTAAATAAACGGAATACTAAAAACTTATATTTAATTTATCCTTGATCTACACAGAAGCCATGTAGACTGTAAACCTTTTCTTCCATTGCTCTATGACATAGGCTAGAATCAATATCTTCATTTGCGATATTAACCTAATACAACACACGACCTTAGCATTGTAGAATTGCGGATCAATCCCTCTTACATGAGAATAACTTTATATTACAACTTAGGATTTTTTTTAGAACTGTTTATGTACTAATTACACTAATGGCTTTAGGGATTACGTAGGTTATATTTACATTATGTGTATCCGCATTTGCGCGGAGGAAAATGGGAATATAATTTTTTTTTAAAACTACCCTCAGTACACCCGACAGAGATTCGAACCTCAATCTTCCTGTCACTGGAAGTATAGTCTACTGCGAAATTAGTGCGTTAGAGCACATGGCGACAGGAACGGGTCTATAAAAGCTACTAGATCTACTTTCCCGTATTCACGTCAAGTTATATGATATACACGTGTCACTTTTTATGCATGTTAGTATATGTAAAATAATAATAATAATATAAGCAGTGGAATGTTATCAATGTTGACCGCAACAAAATATGTTAGTGTTATTTAAGCGATCCTTCTTGTAAAATTATATTTTATATGGATGAACCCATAAATCAAATTAACTACATCTCATCCAGAATCAAACTAGAGGCTTTTATAACGTACATTCTAGGGTAAACTGGTGGTCTAGGGGTAAGGTGTCGGACTTCTGTGCTGGGAGGAGTCCGGGGTTCAATCCTCAGTCCCGGCACTGATTTATCTGATTACCAAACCCTCCCTTCACCTCTGACAAGACATCTTGTAAATGTGGGGAATGCCAGGCCTCCACCGTGGTTCGGATCCCACGTTATACTGTAGATCTTCCATTTCATCTCGAAATCGCCCTACCATTACACATTAGCGTAAGTGCGTATAACCCAAACGGGTAGTAAGACGTGGTGCTAATAATAATAATACTATTACGTTTACACATAAAGAGAAATCATTAATATCATGAACATTTTCTTGCTCGAGATTAACATGGATCTTTCTACTCGTATGTGTGCCCGAATCCAAAAAAGTGGATTTTTATCATTCTGTCTTTTTGTCCCTGGCCACAGAGCTGTAACGGTGTGCTGAATTTGGTTTAAACTTTATATCTAGGCCTAGATGTTATAGGGCAATACCTTGGGTCTTTTTTTTTTGTTCTTAGCCCTTAAATTAAGGGTAGCTTACAGATGAGTGGTTTTTTTTTAATGGCTTTAACTATTTTGGCTAAAATGGATTTCTTGGGCGTGTCTGTTTGAATATTTTAAAATAGAGAATTTAATTAAAGCACTTATTGATTAATAATAATTATTAATATTGATAAAACCGTATAATTACTTTGAATCGGGAGCTTTTTATAACCCCCACCCCCTTTTATTTAAGCACCTCAAAGCTAACGATAAAAAAATTATATATATATATATATATATATATAAAGGTAAGTAAATAAAATATAATGAAAGGGAGGGGACGGGCTTATAGAATATTGGGCGTGAGGGTGAAATGATGAATGCCCCGATATCACTTCTTGAATGTAGGGAACCTCTCCCGGGGCCTTAAGGTGCGCTAGTAACATCGTCCTAGACTCGCTCTAGTGTGGTGGCTTGGGGAAGGCGTCAGGCTCGCGGTAGACTGAATTGACGGGGAAAATCGGGATTAAAATCTCGGCCCGGCTGTGCATTTGGGCTATTAAGGATTTGTTTTCCACAAGCGATTTATATACTGCGATTTTATATCCCTTATGCGGGTTTATTTTCTCAATTTTCTTTAATCGGCTTCACTCCACATACTAGTAGTTCTATTAGTATTAGACCTCACTCCCTCTATTCAAATAATACTAAATTTATATTGTTAGGAATACGTCATGTTCTTATCGTTACTACAGTCTTAAGATTTCTCTTTGGATTTAAATTGAAATTTTTCCTATAATTTTCCTGGGATTTGAAGTAGATATTTCTCTTTGGTGATCAAGTAAGGTAAAAAAACAAATAAAATATCTATGAAATCGTACATCATATTAATTAAAGATAATAACCATGGCTCACGTGATTCAAGCCGTCGATCTCCCAATATAATTTAAAAAAATACCCCTTGGTTACTTAAGACGAGATATTAACGACGTTACCTTCTTGGAGGTTTAGAAGCTATTTTGCGAAGCGGGTTGCATCTTAATTTGATGCTCCTTAGCAGTCTAAGCACCATCACACTTAGACGCAAATATACTAAATAGAAAGTGAGGGAAGAAAATGAGAAGTTAACCCTGAGAGGGTTCTTGTCTATGTGCTGATGATCCTTTTTCTCTCCCTCTGACGAGTGAGTCCAAACAGTCACTTTTAATATTTGAGCCTTGAAAACATTAACTTGGACTTTAAAACTACCGTTTTCGTGTTTTATATCCTGGATGGATTTATTATGCTTCCACAGACTTTTTTAATCAACATCTTGGAAAGAAGAGTCCTACAGGCCTTTTGCGTTACTTAGCCAAATAGCCTAAGTTGTATATGCTTTGAAAAAAAAAGCGCCTACAAAAAACTACTTAAAAGATAAAAAATAATAATTTTGTGACACTGTAGGACTATTTTAAAAAATATTTAAGAATGTATGGTTTTTATTTCAACGTATATCTTTAAAACTCGTTGAATAAAACGTCATGTTATTAACATTGAAAATCCTATCGTGATTTGTTGTGACGTCAGAGATAGACAACGTTCTTAAACGCGAAACCTTTTGAGCGACTGCTATTTTGAAACGAATTAACAAATTTAAAAATTATGTACATACATAGTTCTGGCTAAGTTCAAAGAATGCCTTTGCCAAATTTAGTTAAAATTGGTCCACACATTTGGCATTTGTCGCGTAACAAAGATCTGGACAAACAGATGAAATACCAAAGAGGTAAGTTAAAATGAACCTTGCTTCACTCGGTCAATTAAGTTGTTTAATAGACTATCGTAATGCAGCGTGAATACGAAATACAGGATTTTCACGTGCTGGTAAAACTGAGAAAATAAAGATAATTTAATAAAAACACTAAACAAAGACTTGACTATTTGTCAATTTGGGACATTGAACACATCATCATCAACTGTTTCTAGTCTGTGACCGAGTCAGTTTAGTAAAATGCTTCCATATTCCTCTTTCTTTCCACAACTCTTCCTTCTATATTCGTTTTCATTCTTCTCATCTCACTTGCACACTTTACGTTATCTACTCCTCTCATCTCTTTCTTGGTCTACCTTGTAGTATTTTTTCTACATACTTCATCTCCACCACTCTGCTTGGTAATATTTCCTTCTCCATCCTCGTTGCTTTCTTTCTCTACTATCTCATGTACTCCCTGTACTCCCACTCTTTACCAGACAACTTCATTCCTTATCCTGTTCATCCTCGTGACAGCTAACATGTTCCTCACAAACTTAATTTCCATGGCCTCCACTTCCCCAGTCTCTTTTACATTCATTGTCCATGTTTCTGCTGCATGTGTGACTATGGGTACAAATTACCCCCTGTACATCACTTCCTTACACTTCAAGGGCACTTCTCTTTGCCGAAGCAGGTCTCTTACACACCCATATAACAACTCCCCTTGCTTCCTCCTTCTTATAAGAGGACATTAAACATCAAGCTTTAAATAGTATATTTTTGCATAGAAGATCTAACTGAATATCTAAGAACGCTGATTCCAAAACATGTCTTAATCCTTATTCTTTTTTTTACCTTCCTGAAACATTGGACGACGTAACTAACAACTTTATACATTTCCTCATCAAGGTCAAATCATCTTTTTTCAAACAGCATTGTCGAGACTTGACAAAATTAAATTTTAAGAAAAATTAAGTTTCATTCCTCTATACCAGTGGTATCAAACCTGTGGTACGCAAACACATTTTAGGGCGTATACATAACATTAAATACATATATAAGCCTATAAAAACTCATGATTTAACACATTTTGAATGTAAATTATTTTATTTATTTTTTTGCAGTTTATAGAATATATATAACTTGCATTACGCACTAACAACTTTGAAAATACAAAGAACATACAAACTATATCTACAGGTACAGAGTTGAAGATAAATTAAATCTGGGTATACGCTAACCAAAAAGTTGAATACCGCTGCACTCTACTACTCTGTCTAAAGTGTCTCTAAAAAAAATGTTAACTACTGTAATGATACTGCTTTGGACCCCTCTCATATATTCCAAAAGTCATGGATGAAGTGTATTTTTCTCTAAAGAACTATATACAAAGTTTCCTTTAAATACTTCATCCATGGAGAATCACGCGTTTTCAGAAGTAAACGTAGTTTCGATCCCCAGCTCTTTCAGATGTTTCTGTCAAGTGGGTCTGGAACGTGTCAACTCGGCCTCGTGAGGAAAAATGTGGAGCTACTTGAAAGAAAAAAAGTAGCGGCTCCGGTCTAGAAAACTGAGATTAACTGCCGGATGGTTCGTTGGGCTGACGACATGACAGACTCTATCCTCAGAGTTTGGTACTATCTACACCAACAAGTGACGGCCGCTACGCTATGGAGTTTTAAAAATACATAAAATATATATATATATCTAACTAGTTTCAATGTTGACCTAAAGAAATCATGTTGGTGTTTCATAACTCTTTATTTCTACCAAATTTTACCATAGTTTAGTTCGAGAAGTTACGGTCATTCGGCCACCATAATTTTTATTGCACAATTTTAACAAGTGTATAACTATAATCTCTAAATAGCGATTAAATAATTTCAAATAATTGCAGTTCTTGAAACATAACTTAAGGTTTCAAACTTGCTATTTTATACTTTTTGCGTACTATTGTTAAGGTAAAGTAATTATTAATGTATGGGGCTGAAATTTAGAATAATTGGATACTCATGAGGTGTACATAGTGAAATATTAATAATAATTTATAATATTATTAATATTTACATCAATATTATTATTAATATTATTGATGTAAATATTTAAATCTGTACATTTCATATGGATCTCAAGTTATAATAAAGGTCAGCCCCATAAATTAATAATTACGTTACCATAACAATGTTAGCTGAAAAGCTTAAAATAGCAAGTTTAACCCCTTATAGCTCGTGAACTATAATTATGGGAAATGATCTAATCAATACTTATCACTTACTTTGTAGGTGACCTGGTGGTCTAGGGGTAAGGTGTCGGACTTCATTGCTGGTAGTCCGGGGTTCAACCCTCGGTCCCGGCACAGATTTATCTGATTACCAAACTCTTCCTTCACCTCTGACAAGACGTGTATTGATCACAACTTGTGAATGTGGGGAATACCGGTCCTCCACCGTGGTTCGGATTCCACGTTAAATTGTAGGTCCTCCATTTCATCTCACAATCACCCTACCATTACACATTAGTGTAAATGCATATAACCCGAACGGGTAGTAAGACGTGGTGCTACTACTACTACTACTAATAATAATAATAATAATACACTTTAAAAAATGTGCAATAAAATGTTGATGGTCAAATGACTTCACGGTACTGAAACGTGCGTGTAGGCCGCCAATAAGACACATATCCACCATTACAAGCTGGCTCGTTTTCAAATCAGCTACATAATCTGGTTTAAATCTTTGTTTTCACTACTTTCCCTCTCGCCTTGCTTATTTGCCGAGGTGAAAAGACAAACTTACTATATCTATCGTGCGTGGTCATCGGAGCAAACCGACTGCTTATGGCACAGTGTGTAGAGATAGGTAATTGGATGGTAATGATTTGAGCTAACTCACCAAGGATGTAAGCTGTTCCTGAAAAAAAATATAGAAATATTCGTTTTAACTCTTCTTTTCTCATTTTCTACTTGTCGTCATGGTGTCGTCACCCTTTCCCTAACCTTTTCCTCGTTTCCCGTCTGCAGCTGTAACTTTGGACTCGGTGTCTGAGAGGTCTAAGGCGTTGGACTCGCATCGCCGTTGATGGGGAGATCGTGATTTGAATCCCGGGTGCGCTGGAGGGTTCACACACGTAAGTTTTGAATTTGGTTTTCCCATCTTCTCTTAGCGTGGGTACATTTTTCTTAAGATACCCTCCTCGTCCCTACCATTGTGATTAAAGAAATCCCCCTCTACAGAGTCCGCATCTATAAGGTGCGCAGTCCGTGGTCCGTAAGTGATCAACAGCTACAGAAATAGATTTCCCTGTCTACATAGTCTTGATCCGTAAGTCCTTAGTCCGTAACACTCCTTAGAAGTTGGGTCAGCTTTAACTTTCTAAGAACTAGTAGTCCTTACGTATAGATATGGAGACCCAATCACTGTTTAGTAAATAGCTGATCACCGCATTGAAATGAAAGAGTAACGAGAAAGATTGGCAGATCGGAAAAAGTTTTCTGGGACATACCAAGTACTCAGAAAGAATGAATAAATAGTTATATTCTTTAATATAAATCTAAACCTAGATATAGGCCTACATTAGTAACATATTTAAAGCACGAAACCGACATTTCAATTATATTCTGGACGCTTTCTCAAAAATTGTTTGTATTTTCGGTCCTTCTAATGATTAGCTGGGTATCGTCTGCTTGCTCCTTGCTATAGACCATTTTCTTTCGAAGTATTTTACTGGAAGAAGTCTATGATTTTCTCATTAACTGACAATGTCACGTGATTAAGGAGGTGGATTTTGTAGATACGATTTAAATTTCTAAGGACCATTAAGTACTCTAAGAATATGGAGCTTACGGGCTATGTATATGAGGCTTAAGCCGTTGATAAGTGTAAAAAGTATAGTGCCCGGAACAAAAAGGGATTAAAATTCGGTTGCCTATAACGACAAATACTGTACTTTTTTCTTTAAACTTGGACTCTGTTTAGTGTTCATTTTGTTCACCCTGTAAGCTAACAGCAGAATAAAAGAAATTGTGACAAGGAAAACGGAGCTAACATCCGTTCTATTGCAACGATCATTATT
Organism: Timema shepardi; assembly: GCA_902151425.1. NCBI lineage: Eukaryota > Metazoa > Arthropoda > Insecta > Phasmatodea > Timematidae > Timema > Timema shepardi. The sequence goes on along the minus strand of CABFVX010000590.1, from coordinate 42,289 downwards.
ACAATGTTCAAATTTCTCTTAAATAAAAATGTGAAAATTGCGTTTCTTGTCAGTTTTAAAATAAACCGTTTGGAGAACAGCTACCATGGATCACCATGTGCATATATATCCAGTTTCACTTCATCAGGGCTAACTGAAACGAAAATAGCCAACGGTGAAATCTTCCATTCAACCCTGTCAGAAATATATAGTAGGACAACTATTGTAGGAAAGATTGTATCTGACATTTACAAAAGTTTCTAAAACTATTCTAAGATATTTACACGCCAAATAACGTGATTTTAAGCTCTCACTTTTAATAGATATTATTAATACCTCTTAATACCTACATATAATAAAATACACTAACAGTATAGTACTGTTGACTGTTGACCATAAAAAATATCCGAATAGATTGTAAAATGACACCTGGCCACGGGAATCGAACCGTGTACCTTTGACTTGGCGCTCCACTGCTCTACTAGTGAGCTATCTGGGGATATTACCGTGCCCAAAATCACTCTTCACTCATATTTTAAGGCGGAGTCTGTTATTGATATCACAATCACCGGTGACTCGAATATGGCTCATTTATGTAATTATAGTCATTCATCCCCCAAGCTTCGTATTTTATATATACTTAATTGGATAGCGTTGCTTTCTTCCAACAGCAAAAATATGTTAATGACACGAGGCCATAATATTTTTCCGCCCCCCTCCAACCCCTACACCGTGCTCTATATCTTACTACTCGTCTGTTATATTTCCGTGTGAGGGAAGAATGGAGAAGATAGATTTTAGAGGAAGTTATCTTTCACTTGTGTGGAAGGAGATTGAAACTAGGGGAAAACACCCCAACCAGGATTTGAACCCTGACCTCCCAGTCACCGGAAAGTTGAGACCAGATGAGATTATTATTATTATTATCAGCACCGCGTCTTACTACCCGTTCGGGTTATACGCACTTACGCTATATAATGTGTAATGGTAGGGTGATTGTGAGATGAAATGGAGGACCTACAGTTTAACGTGGAATCCGAACCACGGTGGCGACCTGGCATTCCTCACATTCACAAGATGTCTTGTCAGAGGTGAAGGAAGGGTTTGGTAATCAGATAAATCTTTGCCGTGACCGGGGATCGAACCCCCAGATGAGATTGATGCCTTGTCCGCGTGCCCACCGGTGCATATGATGCCCTACTAACGCAGCTGACCAGATGAAGGCTGTTGTTTTCACTACAAGAAGTGTATAAGACACCCCCGCTAACCTTCCCAATACTTCTACTTGTACTTATGTGGTCAATGGAGAAATTATTAGGCATGTATGTAGTCCATTGTGTTTTGATTGAGTTTTTATTGAAAACGCGTCCTACCATCCGCCCATTTGTTCACACTTGTGAAATAATTACGCTAATGGTGTTAGGGATAAGGGAGGTTATATTTAGAGGACGTGTACCCGCATTATCGTGAAGGGAGAGTGGAAAACAATTTTGTAAAAACCACCCTCAGTACACTCGACCGAGATTTGTACCTTGATCTCCCCGTCATCGAGAGTATAGTCAACTGCGAGAATAGCGCGTTAGACAATGCGGCCACCGAAGCGGGTTTTAGTTGTTATTAATAACTAGGAATGATTACGAAGAATTGTGTATACATGATCTACTCAATTTAGCATGGAAAGAGATTTAAAAAATCACATATGAAAAATCACTTTCAATGCACCGGGCCGAGATTTGAACTTTTACCTCCTCGGAAATCCAGTTCATCGGAATGCCTTAGTGAGAGTGTACATCTTAGGTGTGAAGGGAGTGGGGGAGGAATCACTCTCACTTATTTGTCGGTACTTGAACTCTGTCTTCCGCTACGGCAGCCAAGAGCAACAGCGAGTCTTAACGCCTCAAGATCCAATTTCACTCCATGAATAAACATGTAGCTTAGGGCGGTAATACAGCTCTAACTAGACATAGCATCGTAGTGTCGTAACTTGGTAGTACAGCTAGAACCAGACTTAGTATCGTAGTGTCGTAACTTGGTAATACACCTCAAACCAGACATAGTATCGTAGTGTCGTAACTTGGTAGTACAGCTCGTACCAGACGTGGTTTCGTAATTTGGGAACTTATTTTAAAAAAACAGTGGAATTGAGACCAGTAAAGCAAATTTAATATGTTTTAAAAAGTAAAAGAAATAAAAGCAATCATATTTTAAAATGCAAAAAAACAACTATAAGCTGGCCCCATTTTCGTTGATTGCAAGGGGAAATGCTTAAAACCTTACATCGATACTTTTTCTGGTTCGAGTGAAATCTTGCCTAAAAAACTTGATGGCGTTAGCCTGCAACCGAGCCATACTGACAGAGTAGCCGCTCTCTGTTGGTGAAGATAGTGCCAACTTCCAACAACATGGCGCGTCATGTGGTCAGTACGACGAGCCTTCCTGCCGTTAATCTCAGTTTTCTAGACAGGAGCCGTCCAAGTAGCTCCTCATTTGTCCTCACGAGGCTGAGTTGACGCCGTTCCAAATTTACCACCTCACAGTAATTTCTGGAAGTGGGTAACCTGTTAGTCTAGGGGTAAGGTGTCGGACTTCTGTGCCGGGGTCCGGGGCTCAATCCTCGGTCCCGGTACGGATTTATCTGATTACCAAACCTTTCCTTCACCTCTGACAAGACGTGTATTAATCACAACTTGTGAATGTGAGGAATGCCAGGCCTCCACCGTGGTTCGGATCCCACGTTAAACTGTAGGTCCTCCATTTCATCTCACAATCACCCTACCATTACACATTATCGTAAGTGCGTATAACCCGAACGGATAGTAAGACGTGGTGCTAATAATAATAATTTCTGGAAGTGCCGGGAATCGAACCCGCGACCTCTGGTTCTGTAGCGAGGAACTCTGATCACTAGACCACAGAGGCGGTTATCATATATCTAATATCTCGGTTAATCGTTCGTGATACGGACTGCTAAGGTAATTCGACAATTTAACAAGTGCATAATTATAAGCTATAATTAATGGTTATTCATTGGTTTCAAATCATTACAGTTCACGAGCTATAAAGGGTCGAGCTTATTACTTTATACTTTTGGCGTACTATTGTTAAGGTAAAGTAATAGAACTAGACATTCGTATAAGATGTACATAATGAAATATTTATAATATTTCATTATTATAATTATTTAATTGTGTACACCTCGACTGTAATTATTTGAAATCATTGAATCCCTATTTACAGCGTATATTTATTATAAATTTGTTAAAATTATGTAACACAGTTTTAACTGTCGAATGACCTTAATAAACCTGTGAGCGACGTTATCGGTTATTGTATAAAAAAAATATCTCACTCCCTTTGGGAAATATCTTCTCGGATCTGTAAACAGCTCGCCCAAGGTCTTCTAAATTCACGTTCTCAGACAGTATTATTTTGTCATTTGCTTCCGGGTGAATCCAAATAGTTCTCTATTCTGTTAGATTTAAAGCAATTCTCTTTGTTTTTGAAACTTTGTTAATTCGAATACGTGCCTTAGAACACGTGTGAGACTTTGGGAAGACTTTGTTTTCCAGCGTGTTGTGTTTAGTTTCGTTTAAGGTGGGAATTCAGGGGGCGCGAGAAAAGGCCATTGTTGTTTTTTTTGCAGTTTTTAAAGCAAATCTTTTTTTGCCTAAAATATATTGTTGCTCCAATATAAACATAGAGTTTAATTTTCTTCACATGGTGATATCAGCAGTTGTTGAATATCTGTCATGATCATAGCGGCGTTAGATGAGAAACTTTTTAAATGATGAGAATGAGTTGTCATTAAATTCCAGGACTCCCTTGACAGATATTTAAAAAAAATGTATATAACCGTGTGAAGAAAACCAAACTTTATTTTTCTATTGGAGCGATATTTGATTTATTTTTACCAACAAATTGTTTTGATATAAAAACTGCAAAACACCTTTTCTCGCGTCCCCTACACTCCCACCTTAATGAGCCGTAGCGCCAACGTGTCTCATGTAAATTAACTGGGTATAGGTCGTGTTACCTGTAACCAGGGGTACCAGGATACTTTTTGACCTAATGGAAAAGGGGGGGCGGGCATAATAACGTTATGTCCAGTATTCATAAAACTTTCAAACAAACTTTCTATCTGTTACATAACCCACGAACATTATTCTTAAACTATTTTAAGTCGCAGATTGCTCGTGGCACACAAAAATGTAAGAAATAAATATTTGGCTTGGTGGAGGAAAAGGATGCACTGAATCCTAATATAATTCAAAACAAACTCAAAAAGATTTTAGATGCATCTATTTTTCCAAAAAGTTCCAAGCAAGAATCACTCTAAATAGCTTTTAAGGGCATCTAATTCTTTTTTTTAAATTTGCCAGTAGAAGCACTCTACAAATAGTTACTAAGGTCACCTAATAAAAAAAAATCGTGCAAATTCAACTACAAATAGCTTCTAAAGGTATCAAATTTTCAACAAAAAATTACAGGGGAGGACCACTTAAAATTAGGGTTTAAAGACACTTAATTTTCCAAACAAATCTAGTTGAAAACCACTCTAAATATCTGATAAAGGCATACACATTTTTATAAAAAAACTTTAAGAAAATAATTCATTAAATAACTTCTAGAGGGGAGTAATTTTCGTAATTTTCCAGGTGATAGCTACTCTAACTAGCTTCTAGGGGCATTCAAATTTCCAAATATTTCTGGGAGGGGCCTTTATCTTGTGGATTAAGGACCTAAAAAAAACCTTTGTTTACTAAATGACCCCATACATAAATAAGATGCCACCACCCCTAGATAATATCATAACCTATAAAATAAAAATATAGTACATTAGTTTTTAATTGTTGACAGCAACAAAGTATGTATTTTCTAATCCAACCTTTCTACCGTGTTATTACTATACATACAATGAGAAAGGAATAAAAGCCATGAAAAATATTAATATTATTAGCACCGCGTCTTACTACCCTTTCGGGTTATACGCACTTACGCTAATGTGTAGTGGTAGGGTGATTGTGAGATGAAATGAAAGACCTACAGTTTAACGTGGAATCCAAACCACGGTGGAGGCCTGGCATTCCCCACATTCACAAGATGTCTTGTCAGAGGTGAAGGAGGGGTTTGGTAATCAGATAAATATGTGCCGGGACCGAGGATTGAGCCCCGGCCGCCAGCACAGAAGTCTGACACCTTACCCCTCATGAAAAATAAATCAACTTCAAAAAAACTTTAAGAGCCATCCAGGGTTTAAAGTTTAACATAGGTAGGACCCCGGATTACCATATCCCCGAAGAGCTTCCGGGGTCCCTGAATAGAGCAGCTTTGGTGAGCAAATTTTTAAAGTTTCATAAAATATGTTTGAGATGATTGGCGTTAATTTTTGTAATCACTATGTACAAACTTTTAGAAAATGTGACGCGGTGTAATAACACACATTTTACAGAATATTTTGTCATATATTCTATAAAATAAAATATTTTATTTTTTAAGCTATAAGAAATATGAGTGTGGTACCGGCTGAAGTTTGTGAATCTAGGATGAGCAGCGTTGACCGATGTTTAGCTTTCGGTGAATGGCTGATGTTCTGAGACCATTGTAAAGTGGTCAGAGTTTTAGGCCCTTAGCTCTCGACCATTTCATTTACATATATTAGTCTGCCATTGTTTATTTTGATAATTTAATACCATTCTTAAAACCACTAAATTCATTATGGTTGTAATAGGCTTGAATTTGCCCAATAGTTATAATATTCAAAGATATTTAGTAACATTTTATATATCATTTTACCAACATCCCCCCTTTAGTTCATTAGCAAACATGTTAATATAATCAAGATACTTATAGTACTATACTTTTAGTATATTATTGTTTTCCAATCACTTAGGTCTATTTTAATAATAGCCATCAACATCTTCAATGTATAATACGTTTCTAGGCCTAATTTAATCTCTATATCACTATCAAATGTTTAATTATAAGAAAGTTTGGGATCTAATGTCAATTGTAAGTTGTCCAAATCATACTCAAAGCTGTAAGCAATATATGTTCTAAATTTCAATTCATTAACTTCATTTTTAGGCCTTTAACTTTTAAATCTAGTAGTTTTCATTTTTGGAAAGTCTTTGTTGGGATCTTAGCGTCATCTAAATATATTACTTTTACCTTTCACTTTTAAGCATCTTGTTATTTTATTTTATCTGTACCTGGAAGTTGTGAGATGCAAGTGTGGCTTCACAGTGGGAAGGGGAGTTTTGCGCGAACAGCTAGCCAATCAGCACATCAGATTCAGCGTCTGTGTTTGACCCTATGGGGAAGGGAAGCGTCAGACGCGACACACTTGCCGGTTAGCTCGCGAACTGTTAAGACCTATATTCAGAAGTACGATTAGTGAAGACTCATAGAAGCATAGCAAAGACTCACGCTCTTTTCGTAGAGGTCAAGGAGGGTTTAGAGATGGGTGGGAGAAAATGGAGACCATTTGGCTAAATTACCACAACATTAACAATTTATCCATCTTCATGTATTCATGTTTTCATTTCATTATCTAACCAATGGTTCAAAATGTATTTTAATGTTTATTTAAAATAAAACTTCAGCATCTATTTCATAAATTTCTACTTATTTAATCGACTATGTTCTCCACTCCCACCATTAATTAATTAACCCCGAGAAGCTCTACGGAATCCACTGGATGCCGTGGACAATATTTAAAGAAAATGGTGAGGAGACTGATTCGATCTTCGAGTGGGTACACAATCCATGTTCTACTACTGTACTATCGATGTTCTATCTTGTACATTTAATCTATTTATTGACTGCTAGGGTTTTTCTTATTTATAAATTATATTTGCAATTTAATATCAAATTTTGACAGCTTAAAAATCATTTCAATATTGGGTCGTTTTTATTTCATATTTTACTGTACTTTACGTATTTTAATAGTTTTATAACATTTTAGTTGAACTGTGGGTTTTCTTTGCTATCTGAAATAAATGACTATTTTTTTTATGTTAATTTAGTAATATTGTGACTACCTCATTAAATATTAAACATGTTTTTACTATTAATTAAACAATCTCTATTGAAAAAATTAGTTCATCGCTGGTCATTCTTACTGTGTGTATATGGATGATGTTATATTCTACAAACCCTGTGATTGGACACGCAATGGATTTGACTAGGACTATTCTTCGCCTGGGTACGACGACTACAGTAGCCCCATGGCTTCCTTGGTGCTGACTTCTGACAGTCAGCATTTAGGTATAATACCTAAATTTTAACCTTCAGAAGTGACAGCTGCTAAACCCATGTTTTTGCAGATCATTTGGTTCGGCGTAGGGATACATAATTTGGTCCGGTAACTTTTCAAAGCTTTTAGCTATCAGTCAGCACCAAAAAAGTCATGGGGCTACTTTAGTTGTGATTAATACTATCCAGACACTTGAGAAAAGAAGAGAGTTGCGCGCGTGGCTGAAAAACACGATGGCGCACCCGTCGCTAGTGTTTGAACTGTCTCATGGCCCTTTAAAGTTGTGTGGGATAATAATTAAGACACAAGGTGGCTGCATGGTCTAATGCGTCGCTCTTCCAATAGAATAGACTGCCGATAACAGGGAGATCGGGTGTCGAATCTTAGTATAATTTACTGAGGGTGGTTTTTCCTAAATGGTTTTCCAATTTCCCTCGACGCAAATGCAGGTACACTTAATCTAAATTCAACTTTCGTCATCCCTAACACAGTAGCGTAATTAGTACATATGCGTATTACTTGAACAGGTAGTAAGATATGGTGCTGTTAAAAAAAAGATCCAACGTACAATAATTATAGTCTGATCATCATAGAAACAATCTTTAAAATGGAGCGGGAAAAAAAGCCATCAACATTTACAAAGTGTGACCATATTTATCTTACAGATTCCAAAAGGTACAACTGCGTAACACATGGCTTGGCGTATGAACATATATGATGTATTTTCAGATTTTCTTCCTACGCAAAACTGACTATACGTATAGCGGAATCTTAGTATGAAGGGTACAAAAGTTACTGAAGCTACTTTTATATATACATACGTCAAATTACATTTTGTCATCGTCGAGGGAAAAAATATGTTTTATATGTGTATTAAACCTATTTTATTAATGCAATTCTATAAGTTCTTTATTTTGTTTATGTGCACCGCGTCATTAACTGTAACAGCTATTAGAATTTAACTTCATTAAAGTGTATAAGATTGAGGAAGGTTGAGTTTCATAGAAAATTTAAGCCACACCTTAGCTCAGTCGTTAGCGTGACAGTTTACTGAGCTAAGGGTCCCCAGTTCGTTTCCCGGTATGGCCGAAAAATTTATCATTGGTGAAATATGGTTATATCCTTTCACATTGATAAATCAATACCCGGAGACTGGATATTATGTTTGTCCAAGTCTTAAGGCGGGGTGTTAGTGAAAGCGAGTTTAGTGCATTAACTTTGCAGTTTTTATAGCACAAACATATGTTTGCCAAATTAAATCAAATACTTCTTCTATAGAATCATAGAGTTTAGTTTTCTGCACATGCTAATCTCAACAGATGTTGAATATCTGTCATGAGCATGGCATCATTTGGTGACAAACTTTTTAAATAAAGAGAAAAGTTTGTTACCAAATCTTTTGGCCAAAATAAATCAAATATTTCTTCTATAGAAACATAGAGTTTTGTTTTATGCACATGCTAATCTCAACAGTTGTTGAATATCTGTCATGAGCATGGCGGCATTTGGTGACAAACTTTTTTCTTTATTTAAAAAGTTTTCACCGAATGCTGCCATGCTCATGACAGATATTCAACAACTGTTGAGATTAGCATGTGCATAAAACAAAACTCTATGTTTCTATAGAAGAAATATTTGATTTATTTTGGCCAAAAGATGTTTGTGCTATAAAAACTACAAAAATACTTCCCTAAATTCACGTTCACTAGCACTCCACCTTAAGCTATATTATAAGGCATATGAAGCTGCGACAGGCCTAGCCAGCTGGTAGTGGAAAAATATATGACGAATAAAAGCCCGGCTGCATTTGCGTGGAGGGAGAGGGTAAACCCATTTTGGAAACAACTTCCCTCAGTACACCTGACTGAGATTCGAACCTTGATCTCTCGGTTGTCGGCAGTCTAGTCTACTGCAAAAGTAGTGCCAGTCGGTCATCGAAGCTGGTGTTTGAATTTTTGTTTTAATCTGATCGTTTCATAGGATCAGATTGGGCCGGAGCTAGTTTGGCGAAAGTCAAGTCCAATGTAGATGTAACCTTAGTCCTCGTGGTCGCCGATGTGAGTCTCTATGTATTCTGTGTGGATTGTACCATCTGAAATTATGAAAGAAGGAAGAAATACTTGCTCTTTTGGGAAGTAAATATCTCAACTGACAATTTCTCTTTTGTTTTCTTCTTCCAAGAGTGTCGCAAATCTTAACTAAATTAGTTGTGCTGGAAACACAAACTTTTAAATTTTAAAACGCACACCACTCTATTCCGTGTTGTGTGAACTTGCATCCTCTCCCGGGATTCATCCACCCTCCCCCCACTCTGTTGATTGTATTCGACTGTTTTAGATCCTCGATATTTGCCTCGCTGCCAAGTATGTGAGTGTCCGGTCCACGGTATTTGCCATTGACACGGATATTTCAAGAACAGGTTGCTGGTCAAGAGTATTCAGTTTGAAAATAAATACTAACTAGTTCATTGATCTTTGTTGAACTATAGTCAGATCTGGTGTCAATAGTGACAGATGAAAATCACCTGGACTTGCCTGAGGGGGAGGGGGTGACAAGTCCCCCCTCAATATTACTCCTTTAAGGAAAAGTACATTTTAAGTATTTTTTAACATCGTGTCTTACTACACGTTCGGTCTATACACAAATGTACTTATTACGATAATATGCTGGGGATGAGGACGATTGGATTTAGAGGAAGTTTACCCGCGTTTGCTTGGAGGGAGAAGAGAAAACCACTTAGAAAAAAAATCATCCTAATTAGACCTTATCTGGATTTAAACCCCGATCTCCCCGTTATCGACAGTCCAGTCCAGGGATCTCCAAACTACGGCCCGCCACAAGATTATATCCGGCGGCCGGTGACTGTGACGATTTTTGGGTAGTTACAAGTCTCCCGGCAGAGGGTTATCAAAGGAAAGTTCTGAAAGATGTAACCTATTTTTTTAAATAATTATATTGACTAGTTATTATAAATATAATTTATTACATATAAATTGAGTCAATCACTTTTATCAAACACTGACTGGCCTTGGAAATTGTATTTTTTTTTATAGACGTGACTGGCCATATTACTTGGATCTAAATTTGCATGTTGAAACAAATTTTATTTATGATCTATTTGCCCATGTCAAGGCATTCAGGGCAAAAATAATGCTACTTAAAGAACAGGTGAACGTTACTTTGGCCCGCAAAAATCTGTAAAATATATTATGTGACCCGCATGGCAAAAAGTTTGGAAACCCCTGGTCCAGTCTATTACGATAGTAGATTACGTCTCAAATACGATTAATCCGGTGGCAGTGTACCACACATAATGATGTTTTGGACACGATCAGAATTCTCGATATTATTTAAACAAGCTTACATAGACTATATAGACCATGAATGAAGGGTAAAACCAGCAACTACTTTCTCAACCATTCGATTTTGAGAGATTGAAAATTTAACAATGCTATAATATATAAATTACTAGAAAAATCGCAGGTCTCACTAACTAGTTTTCACAGTTAATAAATATGATTGCCAACCCCTTGCTTCACTTCTGACAAGATGTGTATTAATCACAACTTGTGAATGTGTGGAATGCCAGTCCTTCACCGTGGTTCGGATTCCACGTTAAACTGTAAGTCCTCCATTTCATCTCACAATCACCCTACGATTACACATTAGCGTAAGTGCGTATAACCTGAATGGGTAGTAAGACGCGGTGCTAATAATAATAATAATATTTAGCACCGCGTCTTACTACCCGTTTGGGTTATATGCTTTAAGTACTAATTACTCTAATGGATTAGGAATTGGGAAGGTTTAATTAGAGGAAGTGAACCCGCATTTGCGTGGAGGGAGAGTGAAAAGCCATTTAGGAAAAACTACCCCCAGTTCACCCGACCGAGATTCGAACCTCGATCTCCTCGTCCTCAGCAGTCGAGCTCAACACGACAAGCGCGTTAGCCAACTACGCCACCTAGGCGGGCTAATAATAATAATTCACGGTCAATTAATCTCTTTGTGGGACGTCTGCTATCTCTTCCCTAACTCGTCTGGAAACTCGTTCTTGCACTTTGGGATCCCCAGATAAGCTAAGACTGAATTCTTAGGCTCAAAGATCTGAAGTTGGATACTATTGGGGAACTAGGACTATTTAAATAAGGTAACTCATAAGTGGTCCGACATCTTAGCACAGTCGGTAATGTTTCTGTATTTTGAGCTAAGGTTCCCGGGTACAATTCCCGGCGTAGCCGAAAAATGTATCATAGGTGAAAAGTGGGTTTACCCTTTCAAGGTGATGAATTAACGGCCAGGGACTGGATGTTGTGTCTGTTCTAGATTTAAGTTATTTTATATGTCGCATGCTGATAGTTATAATCATTGGAATGTTAAATACCTCAAATAAATGAAAATGAAAAATTATTAAATGTGTGAATGTTTGTATGTTTGTATTGAATGTTTAAAGACATAGGAAATTAAATTGAATTCGGTGACTATTTCACAAATATACGCAGTAAAATATCCTTGAAAGATTAAAAATAAACAAACATTGCAAACACATCGCCAAAAAGCGTCCCTTTTTTTTGCAAGCTCACCAATTACATTCTGGGTGTTCTTCCTCCACGCAAATGCCGGTTCACTTCCTCTAATTCAACTTTCCCAATTCCTAATCCATTATCGTAGTTAGTACTTAAAGCGTATAACCCGAACGGGTAGTAAGACGCGTAGCTAAATAATAATAATAATAATAAAATAATTATTTTAAGGAGAATTATCCCAGCGATCGTCAGGGGTTGATAAATTAGGCTTGAGTTAGGTTTAAAACTCCCATTGGCTCACACCTCTGTATTCAATATCATCGCATCATCTTATTGCGGGGACGATGTGTAGACAATCTCCATAGCTGTACCTTAGACAAAACTCTGTGCCACAAGAGCGGCAAATAGTCTGCACGTAAGGCGACAGAACTGGATGTCGTGTCCTTCCCGCTCAATAAATAATGTCATACCCAAAACAAACAAAAACTTTAGATAATCAAAATATACAAAAACTAAATGTCAACAGAACCGGTCATAGACAATGTTAGAACAACTAGCTGCTAAAATGTTTTAAACTTCTCCCCACTTAGCTAACAAATACGCATTGGAAGGAAAACCATGATACATCAGTTCCGATGTTGCACGAAGCCTTCAGAGCTATGTTTACACTTGAAATGAGGTTTTTTTAATAATAATAATAATAATCAAACAATTAGACATAAAATATTAAAACCCTTTGTAATCACTAATCACATTAAATAAATAACGAATTCCATAAATAAAACCCACAAAATATTAAATAAATTCCCGTCTGACGAGCATGCGTAGTTGGGACATCTGCTTGCGTGAACTACAACTTTTCCTCCTATAGTAGTTCCAGCAAGTTGTTTGAAGGAAGACCAGATCAAATGGATATCCTTACCAGGTAAGTGAAACAATGAATACTGGCCTTTTCTCGCGTTCCATACATCCCCGCCTTAAAATATCCCTGAAAGATGTGAAAATACCTTTCCGGTAAAATTGGTAAGCCCTTTCGCGCGTGTTCATAGAAAATTCAGCGTGGAAAGCTAAACTTTCTGACTTCTCCCAGCACATTTGATTTTTATACCCGAGATTATGTATATATTTAGTTACAGGCGTTCTGATTGGGTAGTCAAAATAATTAATTTATTTTGTATTTACTTTAAATTAGTGAAAATATTTAACATTATAAAAAAACAGTTAGGCTACCCTCTTTAGTGACTGAATGACCTAAAAGGTGTCACTCTCGTGTTAGCCTGGCTTTCTGATGATGTGGAGATGGGGGTTAGAATCCTGGTCAGTTGAGCTGTGAGCGGTTTTCCCTTAAATGGTTTCTCACGCTCCCTCCACGCAAATGGGGATATATTATCCTTAATAATCCTTCCTCGTTTCTATTCCACTAGAGTCATTATCATATATGCGTATAACCTGAGCAGGTATTAATATGCGATGATAAAAAAAATAACTCCCGATAAATATATTTTTCCATTGATTCAACACGTAGAAAAAAAAATCAGGCTTATATTATCGATTATGATTTCTCCCCGGAAACCTAATATATAAACAGTTTCGTTCTATGTATCGCCGTTTGATAATGCGAGGCGAAAATCGTAATTTTGTCTCTGTAAACGTATGAGTTAATGATCCTAATCAGCCGGTTTAACAAAAATTATAGCCTAACCTCACCCATGAACTTCTGCACTGCGCAGCTACGCTGAACAAACTACACCTTCCTAAATATGTGGTTATAGGTATAAGTGTATTAAAGTTAGTAATCGAGTCAGTAGAATCGATATTTTTTTAAACTTTAAATCAATCACTTAATACATAAAGTTCACGGTAGGAATTGTTTTCTGAAAGGCCTTTTTCCCCTACCAGAAATCTATTATATAGTAAGGTATTGGTAGGAAAAAGGACCTTTCAGAGAGTAATTCCTACCGTGAATGGAGTATAGCTAGTACTGACTGTGTAACATTCGATTATTTTATTAATTTAATATGGAAAGGGTAACTTAAGTGTGTAGGTTTAAATATAACATGTGTTGTCCTTTATTCTCTCTTCTTCTTAAATCAAACAATCCAAAGGTTGGTTTGATGTGATTGCTATTTATTGGGAGCTGGGCATTTACTAAGCTTTTCGACTGGTTAGTATTGCCTACACCATCTGGTAGAAATCTCGTGTACTTGGAAGTGTGTTGAATTCCCGTTACCTTTTATACCGAAGCAAGTGCGAAAGGGCTCACCAATTTTTTTTTGGTAAAGGTATTTTTACATGCCTTCTAGGGCTCTTTTACATGACACAATCTATATGGGATGGATGGCTTTACTTCTCCTCCGAAGGAAGTTGTGCTACTGATTTTTAGGGCTCAAGAAAAGTCCGTCGATTTCATCACGTCCATCACAGACTCTGCCTTAAAATACGAGTGAATAATTACCTTGAGCACTAGACGATTCCTGGATAGCTCAGTGGTTAGAGCATTGGAATATTAAGCCAAAGGTCCCGGGCTCGATTCCCGCGACCAGGTGTCATTTTCCAATTTAAAGAACATTAAATAATTTAGTTAATAATCCCGAGAATTATAATTGATTCATCCTATGCAACAGGTCCTTTGAATTTATATAAATAATCGATTACTCTTTAAAAACAGATTAATCGATTATAATTGCTCATTCCTGTGGTAATTCTGGTCACTCCCGCGTGTAAAATACTATGTCCCTTTCATTTCATTCATTACCTAATGATGTTCTAATCTATGATGCAACGAACAACAATGACTGTTTCAATAAATTGCAGCTGCTCGCATGATTGGCCATTATTGTCGTCTCGCGACGTTTAATGGGCGCGTTTCATCTTCAAACTCTGACCTTTCCTGACCTCTAGATGAGGCAATGTGGTTGTTGGTATAATGACACTCTTTCTCGGAGAAAGTTATCATTGTTTGGCGACAGCCGCTGTCCTTTGGGCATCTTGTAGACAAAGAGCCCTACCCTAAAGAACACCATATGTTAGCTGAAATGGCCCTAATAGTTTACAAAGTTGCAGTTTTGCGAGGTGTGTTAGTATCCAGTGCAGGGGTGTCTAAATTCACCCAATCCCCTTCCTCTCGCCAGAACAAATTGGTTCCTAGATTTATTCACTCCTCTCTGATATTATTGAATATGATACGATTAAAAATAAATTCCAAAAACTTCTAGAGTCTAGACAAATCCAATTTTAAAAATATTTTTAGTATAGGATCACTTAGAATAACTTCGAGAGGATTTTTTTCTATAAGTACTACTCTATATATATTCAAGAGGCTGAGGGGGGAAGGAGTACTGATGTAAAAATAATTATTTGGGAAAAACCACTTAAATAGATTCAAATTTTCAAATATTATCTTAGGAAGGCCTCCTTGGGCTTGAAAGGACAAACAAACCTCTCAAAATATTATCTTCTTGTTGGTGGCCCTCCTCCGCTCCTTCCCTGCACAGTTAAGGTCCCTTCGCCAATGATCTAGTGTTATCACTTGGAACATTTGAAGAAAATATTATATTTTTTTCACAGGGTTTGAGGTACACATGTGACCTGGCGGTCTAGGGGTAAGGTGTCAGACTTCTATGCTGGCGGCCGGGGTTCAATCCCCGGTCCCGGCATAAATTTATCTGATTACCAAACCCTTCCTTCACCTTTGACAAGACATCTTGTGAATGTGGGGAATGCCAGGCCTCCACCGTGGTTCGGATTCCACGTTAAACTGTAGGTCCTCCATTTCATCTCACAATCACCCTACCATTACACATTAGCGTAAGTGCGTATAACCCGAACGGGTAGTAAGACGCGGTGCTAATAATAATAATAATAATAATAATAATAATTGAGGTACACATGTTTATGCACAAGGGCTACTGATATTTTTTTAAATCAGAACTGTGCGTGCGGTAGATATCGTTCAATGCTCATGATAAACAAACACATTCTTCATTTTATTAATTTACAAGATAAGATTATGTCACTGCTATCCTTTGTTTAACTTTCCTTTAATTTACTTCCTTCGATGAGAAGGGGGTGGGGTGGACGGGTGAGCTCTGACATGGTTATAAGTTTGATGTTTTTATTATACCTTGTAAACCTCTTTTCAAATATGCATTGCTCAAAAATGTTTTGGGGGTATTCTCCTGACTCCCCTTGCTTCCAACACTTGGGGGGAGGTCTTGCCGCCAAATCTCTTTTTAACCATATTAATTTCACTAATTATTTATTCAAAACTACATCACTGAATTACTTTCAATTAAAACTCTACCTGCTTCGGTGGCCGCGTGACCTAATGCTTTACTCTCGCAATAGACTAGACTGCCGATGATGGGAGATTGGGGTTCGAGTCTCGGTCTGATGTAGGCCTACTGAGGGTTGTTTTTACAAAATATTTTTCCACGCAAATGTTGGCACATTGTCTTTAAATATAACCTTCTTTAT
Source organism: Timema shepardi (assembly GCA_902151425.1). Classification (NCBI taxonomy): domain Eukaryota; kingdom Metazoa; phylum Arthropoda; class Insecta; order Phasmatodea; family Timematidae; genus Timema; species Timema shepardi. Next base: position 26,053 of record CABFVX010000590.1, on the reverse strand, counting down.
GCCTAAAACCACTAACTTAATTAATTCATAGGCGTATATAACCCGAACGGTTAGTAAATAGGTGGTACTAAAAGAATAATATATATATAAATTATTATACATATTATTATAAATATATTATTCTTTTAGTACCACCTATCTACTACCCGTAAATAGGTAGTAAATAGGTGGTACTAAAAGAATAATATATATATAAATTATTATATATATTTATTATACATATTATTATTATATATATATAATTATATATATTATACATATTATTATAAATATATTATTCTTTTAGTACCACCTATTTACTACCTGTTCGGGTATATATATAATTATATATATTATACATATTATTATATATATTATTCTTTTAGTACCACCTATTTACTACCCGTTCGGGTTATATACGCTTATGTACTAATTAAGTTAGTAGTTTTAGGCATAATAGTAATAGAAATTATATATATATATATATATATATACACATTATATTACTCCTCAAATAAAAGCAAATAATGGAAATCCACCTTTATCTCAAACCACCCTGTTTCGTTGTAAGTACAGTAGCCCCGTGGCTTCTTTGGTGCTGACAGCTCACAGCTTACAGCTGACTTCTGACAGTCAACATTTAGGTATAATAGCTAAATTTTGACTGTCAGAAGTGACAGCTGCTAAACACATGTTTTTTCAGATCATCTGGTTCGGCGTAGGGATACATAATTTGGTCTGGTAACTTTTTAAAGCTGTCGGCTGTGTGTCAGCCTGCCTCATTTCCCTATGATAAATTGAATTGCATAACGACTGCATAATTTGCCCCGCCAAGGTCAAACCATCCTGTTATAAACATCAATAACATGAACTCAAAATAACAATAACTCTTTTATAAAAATAAAATGTTGGCAAATTAACTCCAAATCGATATTTCTATAAGCATTAGTTGAAATAAACAAAAGAACATTAGACTTTAAACAATGTATATAAATATTTTGCTGTTATGGTAATAATAGGTCACTTCTCAAAGTATATGAATAACAATAAGAGCTCAAGCCGATACCATATTTTCTACGCCCCAATGGTCAGTTAATATCTTATCCACTAGACACTACATTTCTTCACATCTTTCTTTTCGCACTGAATCATCAAATTGAAGAAATGTTATCTTAAAATTGAAGTTTCTTCATAAAAACAACCGCCTGCAAGGTATGTTTTCCTCTTCTCCTCATTTCTAAAGTTTAGTTACACACTCATTTCAATATTGTTGAGCTTTATGTATGCGATACATTTAGTTGTTTCTTAGATTTATATTTTTATATAAACACTTATCAAGTGTCACTCATCACTTTGTTCGAACCAACTTCCTGGTTATTAAAAAATGCATCGCATGGGCTTTATTACAGGTACGGTGCCGGTAGCATATCTAAGAGCAGAGTTGACTCTAAATATTCCATCTGAAACTAAGATGAGAACATTGGGATATACAGTAGTCCCGTGGCTTCTTTGGTGCTGACTGACAGCTCACCTGACTTCTGACAGTCAACATTTAGGTTTATACCTAAATTTTGACTGTCAGAAGTAACAGCTGCCAAACAGAGATCATATGGTTCGGCGTAGGGATACATAATTTTGTCTGGTAACTTTTCAAAGCTTTTGTCTGTCTATTGTGAGCTGTCAGTCAGCACCAAAGAATCCATTGGGCTACTGTATTAATAGATAAAAAGGCTACTGAGTAAATCTCATTACTTCAACTCTGGGCTATAATTTCCTTTCAGTTTTGATTATTGTGTAAACGTTAAGCTGGCAGATATTAGTTTTGTAATTGTTGTTGTTGGTAACGATAATAAAGTGTTTTAAACATATAACTCATATAAATAATCGTGTGAAAGTGCAGTAAACTATTTTAAGCTCAAATTCCTATTTAGTAGACCTGCATGTGTTTTTAAAAATATAATTGCGATAACTAAACAGTTCAATGCATTTTTATAACATTTCACACAGTATATAGATATATTATTCCAATATATTACTTAAGTTGGGCGAGTTGACCATGCAGTAAAGTGTGCTGTTGCACATGTGGTTCAACTACCATGCGTGATTTCTTAAAATTTATTCTTATCCATTCAAGCACATATCCAGAATTTTCTTTCGCAGGGGCCTCATTCTTTAAATATTGCTCAACGACGAAGGTAATCTCAAGGCTAAACAGTGTAGGGAGGGGGGCGCACGGAGCGAAAAATATATCAAAATTTCGTACAAAAATATATTGAGGTAGAACCATTCTTGCATTCACTAATAAAATAATTGGAATTCTTTTTGTGACTTTTAATATAAAATATACTAATTTTACATACATTTTTATAAAAACTAACACTTTTCTATTCAAAGTTATTAAAGTGTATTAATTATTAGTGATGGTAAGCATGGGTCAACTGTAATATATATTTTAATGAAATTTTGACATATTTTTTTAAATCTGCGTGTAAGGAGAAATTCATGATTATATTACATCTTATTATTCACAATGCTTAGTCTGGTTAATAAAGTGAAACAGAAATTGATTACTACTGTAATTTTTTATCTTTTTATAAAAAAATAATAGTTTTTGTTTAGATTTGGGAGGAAGGGGGCTCTAGCCCCACGAGATCCCTCTTCTGAATATATGCCTGTATCCAGTTCTCATGTCCCTAATTTCTAATAGAAACATTATATTATAAATAATTTAAAACTTCCTTTTGTGAGCAATAACATTTTGTAGGTAGCCCGAGTGTGTGCAGTCATGGAGAACAGACCGGTTCTCACGTTTCCTGAGAATTTGTCACAGCTCTCATTAGCAGATGACATACTGGAGGCCATAAGGGACGAAGCCACTGCACCAAAGTCTCCGGGAATCCGACCATCTAGACCTGTGGTGGGGGAACGCTTCGCACACTATAAAATGTTGAAATAGTTCCATTAAGCCCCTTACCCGTGCATTCTCACCCCCTCCCTAATAATTAGGATATGGAACATATACATTTATTGTTAGCAAATATATATGCCTTGGAGAGGGTAACATTTGCAACTTAAATCTGCCCCATTTTTGCTTGAAACCAGAAACAAATGTCACCAATATTTTTCCTCATATGAAAGAAATTCTCTTAGTAACTAAGTCCACAAAAGTTGATCTTTATAGCAATACATTTTTTCTTCAAGCCTACAGAACAGTTATACTTTTCTTGTGAGGGCTTCATAATAGTAATTTGTTCTATTCTAAAACCCGTTATTGAGGACCCATTGTGTGATCCTTCTACCGCTAACCACTTATATATATATAGTCTAGACCTACTACACATTCAATCTAGTGTGATTCTTCTACCGCTAATATATATATAGTCTAGACCTACTACACATTCAATCTAGTGTGATTCTTCTACCGCTATATATATATAGTCTAGACCTACTACACATTCAATCTAGTGTGATTCTTCTACCGCTATATATATATATAGTCTATACCTACTACACATTCAATCTAGTGTGATTCTTCTACCGCTAACCACTTACTCTTAAATGGGTCCTCAATATATATATATATATAGTCTAGACCTACTACACATTCAATCTAGTGTGTATTCTTCTACCGCTATATATATATATATATATAGTCTAGACCTACTACACATTCAATCTAGTGTGATCCTTCTACCGCTAACCACTTACTCTTAAATGGGTCCTCAATATATATATATATATATATATATATATAAATGTTCACTGTGTCCCTCTACCTGTCCTACATATTCACATAAACGGAATAAGACTGACTTCCTGGTAAAACAAAATGTGAAAGGGTATTATTTTTTAACAAGAATGGATCCAAGGCCTGTTGTCGGTGTGGTGATTGTCCTTTATAAGGTTCTTTGGAATTTAAATATAATAAGTTTAATTATTACTAGATTTAATGATAATAATTTCCTTTACCACCACCCCGTTTCCTTCCCCCGCCTCACCCTGCTAACGCGTGTTTGCGTCCTTTTGAGGTACATAAACACAGGTCAAGGACACATGGTGTTTCCTCTTCCTTTCATGGTGTTAGTATCGGCCGTAGGTTTTATTTATAGGGGTTGTCAAGAATAAATTTACTTGGATGCTCATTAAAGAGAGCTAAGTTGAAAGCGTTAACTGGTTGGGTAATGTAGGAGATAAGGCAAGGCAAATGGTAGCTCTCTTTAGGAGTCATTCACTCTATATATTATTATTTAGCACCGCGTCTTACTATTCGTTCGGGTTATACGCTTTAAGTACTAATTACACTAATGGATTAGGAATTGGGAAGGTTGAATTAGCGGCAGTGAACCCGCATTTGCGTGGAGTGAGAGTGGAAAACCATTTAGGAAAAAAACCGTTCACCCGACCGAGATTCGAACCTCGATCTCCCCGTCCTCAACAGTCGGGCTCAACACGACTAGCGCGTTAGCCAACTACGCCACCGCGGTGGGTTCCACTCTATATAACATTAGTGGATTGCTTTCAATATTTTGTATTATTTTTTATGCAATTGGGAATGGGGGGGAAGTTGATCGCCCCACTGGGTGCACCGTTGTTTGATAAATACTTTATTTTACTTTACTCTTCAAAATTGAATTTGTGGCACACTACGTATTATTGGTAGGCCTATATTAGTGTGTTTCTTGAATTATATACATATAACCATACAAATGTTTTTCTAGGCTCCCTCACGTTCGGAAAAAAAAGAACAAAGGAAAACCCAACCTGCCCCTATATTTACTCCCGGTCTGATCATTCCACCTAAAGTGACTGATAAACCATCTTTACCCACAATACATGAAGGACAAACACTTCTCTCGGAGGATTTAGAAACTGACATGAACATGACAGCGAAAAATCTCAATCTTGCTCGCTTTGATCTGATTACCGAGTATCTCCAATACGTCCAAAGTTTCCACGACCTGTGGAAGGGAAGAGAGGAGATCCGCAGACAAATTAGAAAACTTGAAATGAAACTAAAAGAAGAATCAGGAAAATAACCAAGTCTTGATGAAGTTTGTCAAAATCTGCACTAATTCTTCAAATGAGTAATACTCCACCACAGAAAGTTTGAATTTAACTTTGATTTTCTTATTGTATCACATCCAATTTTGTAATAATAAATGAATTTACTTATTTTGATGCTGTATAATCATTTTGTATTCTTTATCATGTTTAAGACTATTTAAGCTTTTGTTTAGTAAGCATTTAGAATACACATACACCCACACACATCGTACATACCTTCTTCTTAAGTCCACAACTCGAAGGTTGGTGATTTCCATCCATCCGGAGCTCAGAATTTACTCAGCTCTTCGGCTGGTTAGTGCTGCCTGCGTCATCTGGTAGAAATTCCAGTTAATAGTGGAGTTCAGTAAGTGTGGTGGTTCCTTGTAGCCTTTCACTCTGAATTTTCTCTGAGCACATGCAAAAGGGCATAGCCTACCAATTTTGTCAGGAAAGGTATTTTCACATACATTCCTAGGTTCTTTTTACATGTCACAATTGACATGTGACCGATGGCTTTACTTCCCCTCTAAAGGAAGCTGTGCTATGGATTTTTATCGCCAAGAAAAATCTACCTACCTTGGACTGGGTTTGAACCCACTAACATCGGGTTTTGAAGCGAGCACTTTACTTTACATACCTAAAGAGTCATATTAAACAGCTCGTTTGAAATAATTTCTCATTTTGAGTTTTAAAATTTAGGTGTTTTTTTAACACTGATAAAAAATTCTTTAACAGTAGGTGTAAAACATTAATACTGTCCGATTTCCATAGAATTAAACTTATCCGATCGATCGTCAAAAAGTAAATTACAATTTAATTTCCACGGGGAGGATCTTTCAGAAAATACAAACATATTTTTTATGGCTGAAATTGATAACATTCTACTATTTTATGAATGTTATTTTATAGATATTAGTGATGTAAATTAAAAGCGACAGCCGCATATCACATAATTAATTTGAAATACGAGTATGTGAAGTAGATCTTGTAACTTTTAAAGCCTTTACATAAGGTATTTCCTATGAGATAGGAGTGAATATCTACTTTCATGCGCATTAACATCAGACTGGGTGTTCTGTTTGTTTTTGTTTTTATGAATTATGTCAATTTTGACAGTTATAATTTAAATCGTGATCTCTTGTAAATGTTGGCATTATCATCGCTAACATTGGCGGCCGCCGCTTGGTCGGTATAACTCAATTGCGGGATCACACCATCGAGGTTTTATTTTCTTTCTAAAATTATATTTTCGTGCTCTGACCATACGTATGTACTTCTTTACTAGATCAATAACAATTTAAAGGAATGTTATTGGTACTTTTATTTGGCTATTTTATTTTGGATTCATTGGTTTTAATTAATGATACTCTGGGCGGCCTTGAGGGAGGTGGGGAAGAGAGGGAGTGCCAAAAACGCATCAACATTCTAACATAATCTGGGTGTGATAGGAAAATAATCCCAAAACCTAACATGGCTTGGGCGTAATAGTGGAGAAAGCATAGCAATCGTTCAGTTTTTGATTATTAACATTACATTTTAAAGATTAGTCTAGTTTGTTTTGGTTGTGTTTAGTAAAATAGAATATAGTGCCACACTTTAAAAGCTATTTTACATCTACCATCTTGACGAAATAGTGCACCCAAACTTTTTTTTTTATTTATAATCTTAACTGTTCATTATGTCAAAATGTTTGTTATAATAAAAAAAATAGATGAGAACATTGTCTACAAAACATATTCTTATAATTTTCTTTGTTATCCTAACAGTTTTTTTTTATAATCTCGCAATGAAACGTTTGGAGTAGGCCTATAGTTACAATTTATGAAGTTTCCCTTCAGATAATTTTCCTACCACATCCATATTACTTTAGGTTTGGGGATTATTTTCATATTTTCCTAGCGATCATTCGCCATGGCAAATGTGGTAACTAACGGAAGGCGTAAAAACGGTTTAAAGAAAAACATAGTTAAATATAACTTTTTTTATAAAAGTTTTGACTGCGAAAAGTGAAAAAAAACCTATACCTATATGGTTTTTCAGATCATTAGGTTTGGCGAATGAATACACTAAAGTAAATCTGGTAACTTTTGCTAGCTGTCATTTAGCACGACTTATATGGTGAATGGACTATATTATCCACCAGTCATGTATGGGGGGCACCAAAAAGCAATCCTGCCCGGTAGCAGAATTTACCTCAGACCACTCCAGGTGATATTACTACTTAAAAAATTAAAATTGTGACGTCATGGTACTAATATATATCGTAATCACTACTAATCTACTAGTTACCAATTAATTAAATAGTTTAGATATATTTGGTTGGTAAAATGATTACATACAGATATGTTATTTTTTCAGACATTTATTGTTAGTTGGGGTCAATTTTGTGGGTTTTGATGATATTCGAGGGGACCATGGGTCAGTGAGACCGCCTTTTTGGTCTAGTTGTCACAGTCCCTGGGCTAGATCCCTGGTGCTTCAAGATTTTCCTGTGAAGAAGTGAGTCTGGAACGGGGTCATCTCAGCTTCATGAGGACAAATGAGGGGCAACTTGAACAAAGAAGTAGCAGCTCTAGTCGTGAAAATTGAAATTAATGGCCGAAAGGTTCTTTGCGCTGGGCACATGACACCCTCTACCCGCAAAAGCTGGTGCTATCATCGCCAACAGACGGTGGCTTCTCGGTCAGTATGACTCTATTGAGGGCTGACACCATGGAGGTTTTTTTTTGTTCTATAGGTCACAGTGATCCATATTCACATTGCCTTACAAACAAAAATTGTGTCTAAAATGATCGCTACTAATTCAATAATAGAACTAACTCTGCTCCTATCTACACTATAATATTATAAAAAGGAAAGATTTTTTTTGTAATGGATAAATTAAAAAACTACTGGACCGATTTTAAAAATTCTTTCACTAATATAAAGCTACATTATCAGCGAGTAACATAGGCTATATTTTATTTTGAAAATTAAATTTATTCCTCATAAAAATGTCGATAGTTTTACACAAGGTATAAAAAATTGCCTAAAAATATGCTTTCTCCGCGTGTGCTGCAAAAACTATTAGTATTATATAAAAAAATACTATACATATTGAACGTTCTCACTAATGTGAACAAAAAAGTCCGCGAGACAATATATGTAATTATTATAGTTATGTTACAATAAACGTTTATTGTTGAAATTAGTCAACTAAAACTCGGATATGAACAAAAAGTGATTATATCCTTATCATGATATGAATCCTTATCCAAATCAATTATTTAATCAAAACCTTGATCTCCCCGTCATCGGCAGTCCAGTCTACTGCAAGAGCGTTGTGTTGGACCACGCAACCACTGAAGCGGGTGTGATGGGTAGCTAGTCAATGATAAAAGTGATGCCTATTTTAAGTTTCATCGTCCAAACATGTCTAAAGGTGGCGTTTATAATACCCCAAGAAATGTTGGCGTGTGGAGGGAAGGTTAGGGTGGTAGTAGTATAATAATAAATCGTTAACCTCTCACTCAATTAATATAGCAGAGTACTATATTAATATCTGCCTCCCTCCCTCTTCCCCCCGCTAAACTTTGCACAGCATAAGGAGCGCTCCACTTTGAGCAATCAACACTAACACTACTTTCTTCTATAAACAGGAACTGTTATTTTAAGCCCCGTCCAGACTTGAACAGAACGAACACGAACATGTTCGCGACAAGCGTGGACGGTTTTCCGAACAGAACATTGTTACAAAACGTGTCCGTTGTTCTCTTCGGCCCCGATACACCAGTTGTCGGTTTTTGCCCGTCACATCAAAGGGTGTTCGTGTTCGGTCTTGTTCTAGTCTGTATGCCTCTGCGAACATTTCCCCAAACATTCAGTCATTGGCCGGACAGCAGCGGAGTTACACGTGCGTTTTGATTTTTGTGAATATAAATATATCTTTTGGCGAGTGTATTTCTTAATGTATATGTTGAATTAATAATAATTATTATTATTATTTCATAATTTTAGCATATTGTAAAAAAGGAGTGGTCAAAAGAAGAGCAAATGAAGTTCATAGAGTCTAAGTCACACCAGGTAATCTAGAATCCTGAAGATTCAGATCACCATAGTAAAATAAAAAAAAACGTACGCGTGGAGGAGATTAGGGCCGTGACGGACAGGGATGGGAACGAGTGCAGTAAAAAAATGGAAATAATGTTAGCCGTCCTTAGAAAGGAAAAAAGGAAAATAAGATACCATCGGTACAGGAAAAGTTAAAAAAAATTATAAAAATACAAACTAAATAAATGACATTTTTTGTAGTTCAAATATTTGCTTGACCTCAGTGAGCAAAATACGCCCTAAGTAGGGTACTTAGTATCAACTAGAGGAGGATTTTTATTTGGCACCGCGTCTACTAATTCAGGTTATATGCCTATGTACTAATTACACTAATGAGGTAGGGATGAGATAGGTTTAATCTAAAGGAAATACACCCAAATTTGCTTGTGGAGCGTAGGGAAACCATTTAGGGGAAAACAAACTTCACTGCACCCGAATGGAATCTAACTCTAATCTACCCGTCCTCGTCAGTCTAGTGTAACACTAGAGTGACGCCTTAAACCTCTCGGCCATCGAGACAGGTAGGGGGAGGGTTAGAGGTATATTTTCTTTTACCTGATTTTCTGTTATTGATGCTGCACCTTTTTTTACCTGTTGCTTATTTCCTTGTTGGCATGCCTCGTTTTACTAAAACGACTTAATAGACTGATAGTTCCCAAATTCTTATTTCCAAAACTTTTTTTTTTACCAAAAAGGAGACGTTGTTTGTGAAATCAAGGTAATTAAAGTTAATACGTAAAGTAATTTATTTAATTTATTGGTAATGTTCTTTACTTAAGTACAATAATTCAATTTTTTTATGGTTTAATATATCACAATAAACACACACATGAGGGTTTTTGTTCTCCAGTTGTTTAATTTAATATCTGTTTTATTCGTTAGTAAAAATAATTTAAAATAACCAACTATGGGAACACGTAGCAAACATGTTCTGTTCAAGTCTGGACATTTGGCCACAGCGAACAGAACAACGAACATGTTCGTGTTCGTTGTTCCGTTCGGGTCCGGACGCGGCTTTAAACTACTCTCTCAGTAGACTAGACTGCCGGTGACGGAGAGATCGAGGTTCGAATCTTGATCGGGTGTACCGAGGGTGATTTTCCTAAATTATTTTGTGGGTACACTTCCTCTAAATTCAATCTTCAAAATCCTTAAAACATTCAATTAATTAGTACTCAACTTGAATGGGTAGTAATACGGTGCCTGTTAAAAAAATACGTGTACTTTTCAAGGTAAACAAAGTGTAAACTGTTGCGTATCCCCTAAAACCCTTTGCATACCCCTGAGAGTATGCATTCCACAGTTTGAGAGATACTGCTCTACATGCTTGTTCTAAATATATACTGTTTTTTAACCGATGAGGAATGTTTGTTTCAGACCCTTGCTTGTATATCTTGAGATTTGCCAATCGTCTCGAGTTTGGTGATAAGACTCATGAGGTGTCAATGACTGCCCTGAGGTTAGTCCAACGCATGAAACGGGATTGTATCCACTCAGGGAGGCGCCCCTCGGGTCTATGTGGAGCAGGTAGGTGTGGACATCAATATTGCTCAGCTTTTTCCTAGATTATTTTGTATATAGAAACACCTGGAAAAGTCAAAGAATCTAAATACCATACTTAAATAATTTTGCTCCTAAATATAGAAAAAGTGATAGATTTATTTTCTCAGTGTTAACAAAATACATTGTCTATAACATTATGTTTCTATGTGATTGTTGTACAGGGTTTGTTTTATAACACATTCACACAAGGACACAATAATCAACACCTAAAACATTAAATATTGAAAAAAAATTGTTTAAAAGAATGCTGATCTTTATTAGCTTTTAAGATTGATTTTGAAATATGTGATCAATGTAATAATAAATGGAGAAAATTGCCATTCATAAAAAAAACTGCAAAAATATTAACTCGGGGAATTTTTAAAAATATTGTCTGGAAAACCCGGAAGTCAGGAAATTCTATAGTAGGCCTAAATGTTTTGAAGCTACCCTGTAGATAAATAAACCGTTGTGTCATTGACGAGATTGATAGAGGGTATAAGATAAGGGTGATACAACTCACTCTTACAACTAAATAAATTAATGTTTGAAATATTGTAATGATTACATCCTAACATTATGTTGCTAATAAATGTTATATGGAATATAACTGATATACTAGTGTGTGTATATTTTGCAAATTTAGAAATGTGGTAAACTAAATTAGACTGAAGTGAATAATAATAATATTAATGACCTTTATTTATCTGGTGAAGTTAATTATGTGGCATACAACACACATTTTACATTTTTTTTTTTAGACTATAAGCACATATTATTAATATTAATGAAATTTAAAATAACTCAAAGATCTATTAAAACATTAGAACACTTATTTAAAGTTCAAATTATTTCAAAAACTTATTCTAGTTTATTTAACCATGTATATTGGGTTGAGTTATCTAATTTTTTTCAAACCTGCGACCCCAAAATGAGCATCTATGCACTGGAAATACTTATGTACGTTGGATTTTGATCAAAAGGAACAAGATTAGGTCTTTCAGAAATAAGAACTTTGAGGAGAGGTGTTGAGGCTGTGATGTTGACATTATTTTGTGAAGTTATTTTCTACAAATGTAGCCCCGCTTTTAATTTAATATCATCCAACACAATGTATTGTAATACAAAGAAACATGGTTATGTCGTTTTCACTTAAATATATATCAAAAACATGTGTTTTGTAGTCAATGTAATTGTTCTACTAGATCATATTTTAAGTATATTTTGTATACTATGCTACAATAGTCAAATGTGGCTAGATTAAATTCTCTACTAGAATAATTCACATTGACTAGGTATCAAATTATGCTGCCTTTTTAAAGAATAGATACAGGCGAACATTTTATTGCAGATGGCTATGTCCAATTAAGATTTTTATTAATAATCACAAACTTCATTGTTATCCTGGTCAATAATACCCTGGTTTCTCCTTGTGGTATTTCAGCAGGGACGGATTTACAACTCTGCCGCCCATAGGCACAAGATAATTTGCCGCCCATCTTTTCTACCTTAATTTACCCCCCTTTCTAAATTGCCGCCTCCCCCTCTACCACCCGCCATGCACCAACACACATATACCATATAAAAGTGCTATCAGTCAATTAACAGATAAAGAGTGGTTACATTATTTGATAATTTATTATAGTGAGCTTTTAAATATAGTAAGAATCTCAGTAAAGACTTGAAAATTAAAATAAATACTCTTACATTATCACAAAACTCAAATTTAACAATATCAAGTTTGCGTTAGTAGATGGTAGAACATGTTACTACAAATAAGATATTATAGGGCCCCTAAAAAGGGGGTGGGGGTGGTAACCTGTGCTGGAGCTGAGGATTGAATTCTGGACCACCAGCGCAGGAATCCGACACCTTACCCCTAGACCACCAGGTCACCAGTTTGGAAATTTAGTCATCTTAAATACCAAATGCCCTTCCTTATCGATCCATAGTTTTGATTACCAATTATTATATGATAGATAAACACACAGCTAAGGTGTGAACATCAACAGTAATACAGATTTTTACATTTTGATTTAAAATCATATGAATTGCTACAATTCCTTCCAAATTGGCTATATCAGAAGTAATCCTGTTTTAATCCACGTTATTGCTCTAATTGATAACTTGGTCAGGCACTGGTTCTTTTAAAACTGTGTGTGTTTAATTACAGCTCTTTTGATGGCAGCCCGGCTCCATGAGTTCAACAGGACAGTAGGAGATATTATAAAAATTGTCAAAGTGCATGAAAGTACATTAAAAAAAAGGTTGGTAATAGAAACTGCTTACTTATGACCCTATCTTTGTACTTTATTTCACACTAAATGAGGAAAGTAAACTGACAAAACAGGCCTAAACATATCAAAAACTATATTTACATTTAATTATTGCATATAATGAACACCTAATGATATAATTTTATACATATGAACCATTATTAAAATTTCACATAACATTTTTTCTGATTATTTTTCATTTCAGTAAATATTTCATTCTAACAAATGCAAATGGGATTGTCAATAAAATTGGAAAATGAGTCATTATGTATGTGTCAAATTGACATTATTAGACATTGATAACTTTTAAAGAGTAGTTGTTGACAACGTTCATATATACATTTTAAACTTTTTAGTTCAGCGCCTTTGGAACCTGACGAGTACCGGACCACAAAATTTGACTCCTAGGAACCCTTTATATACACCTCAAGGTGGGGATGTAGGGAACGTTAGGAAAGGTGTTTTTGCAGTTTTTATAGCAAAACTTATTTTGGTCAAAATAAATCAAAGATTGTTTCTATACATACATAAGAGAGTTTAATTTTCTTCACATGGTAACATCAACAGTTGTTGAATATCTGTCAAGGCTGTCCTGGAATTTCATGACAACTTTTTCACTTCTTTTAAAATGTTTCTTAGATAATGCCACTTTGCTCATGACAGGTATTCAAGAACTGAGATCACCATGTGAAGAAAACTAAACTTTATGTATATATAGAAGTAATGTTTAATTTATTTTGAAGGAAAAAAAAGTGTTTTGTAAAAACTGAAAAAACGCTGGTCTTTTCTCGCACGCATTCCCTACATCCCCACCTTAAGCCTAGATCTAAGGCTTGCTATATCAGTCTACATACTTATTGTTGTGTCATACAAGGTAAGATAAAGCTTAAAACAGGAAATAACACATAACCCTTCACAACTCTTGGTCTCTTGGAAGACATAATCAAGCGCTAAAATACATCCAGAATACAAACCAAAACAAGAATGTTTAACCAAAACACTCGGTTGCAGAATTAAATAACTTTGATGCTTTTGTACTGCTAATAGCTGCCCCTCAAACAGTTTGAAACAAATTCCAAACGTTCTGGACCACAGAATGCTGGTCTAAAGAGCAGTGGTTCTCAATTACTTCTCAGCACAAGCCACAGCTATTTTCCCCCCCCATGGACCAGGCCAGAGGGTGTGAAAACTAAATTTGAAAAATTTGGATAATATACTCAAAATGAAAACTAAATGGCACACAATATTATGAACACTATTTTTATTTTAGGATTTATAAAATATAAATTATAAAACAAACTTTACTTTAGTTACCAAAAGACTAATAAGAAAAATGAGGGTGATTTCCTTCTACAATTTGTTTAAAATCTTGAATATAGGCTGTAATTGCTAATCTAAAGGCATTTTCAATACGAACATCTGTTAATCTGTCACTGTAACAATTTTGTATATTGTTCATGTCAGAGATGCTTAATTCTAATTTGTAGGTAGACCCAAACATAGTCAAAATTAGAATGGTAAGGTTCTTACAATTTGAATAACTAGTCATAAATTTAGCCCAAAAATTACACATTGACTTGCCCGTAAAGTTACTTTTCAGTTCTTCTGATCCTTGAACATCAATTAATTCAAACTGTAAGTCACTTTGGTCCATATTAGGTAACAGTTCCTTTGCACTTTCAGAGCTCTCGCTTATCTGGGCAGTAAAGGTTTTTTTTTAATGAATACCTGCATTACTTTGGGCAGTGTAAACTCTGCAAACCTTGACTCAAAGTTTTCTATTAACCTTGTAAAAAAAAGTGTTAGGGCTATTTCCACAGATCCAAACAAACACTTTTTCCTTTCAAGTTCTTCATTTTCCAAAAGTTCCGCAAACACTTTAAAATGAATAGACTTCTGTTGGGTAAAATCATCCTTCATCAGCAACAGCTTGGTCTTGAAATTCTGAATTGCTTCAATAATATCAATAAAAGTTTTCTCTCTTACCAGCACCTGAAGGTTTAATTTATTCAAGTGACCAAACACAACACTTAAAAATGCAAGCTTTATTAAGAATCCATTATCATTAATTAAAGACAGAAAGTTTTTTGCTTTAGCATCATCCTTGTTTTGCAAAAAATACAACCACTGCTTCTTTCAATTCCAATAATCTCTCAACTACTCTTCCTTTGCTTAGCCACCTTACTTCACTATATAACAAAAGGTTGTTGTGTCCAAGACATATGTCAGCAACGATTTTCTTGAACAATCTCTGTTGAAGGCTTGAAGTGGAACGAACAAAATTAATCATCTCCATTACAATAACAATTGTGAATTTAAGTTTGTCATATAACTTAGCAAACAAAACAGTTTGGTGAGTAAAAAAATGAGTACTTTGAATATTAGGGATGATAGTTTTTAATCTATAAACAAATCCCTTTTCTCTACCGACAATGGCTGGAGCGCCATCAGTATCCACATTTATAATTTTGTGTAAATCACGTCCATTAGAATTTAAAAAATCTACAAACATAATGTAAATAGCTTCACCAGCATTCATTTAAAGAAGTGAAATTAAACATAACTCATTTCTAAATGTCTCACCGTCATAGAGCCTAGCAAATACTGACAATTGAGACAGGTCGTCATTATCTGTTGATTCATCAAGCGCAACTGATATGAAATCACAGTTTTATAAATCACTGGCTCACGCTGCGGCAGCTGAGACTGTTTGTCTTTTAAATGACCTTTGCCCTCCTGTAATGAACTTCACCCCACCTTCTCCCTTCACACCTAACATGCCTGTGTAAATCAATGTTGTTTGGTTATATACACAATATATAATAGTTTGATTTTCTACTGCGAGTCAGACTGACATCCTTCTCGGGCTACCCATTGAGTACCATTTCTATAGCGTTTCAACTGTATTTATAATAGTTTCTATACACAAAAGTTTCTCTCTTTGATGTAATGAAATAAGATAAATCCATGGACTTGGGAATTTTACATTGTTGTACACCACCTAATGCCTATATCACAGTTGACCAACACATCAATCACAAGAGAGTTCTCAATCATATTCATTGGTAAAAAACTATGTCTAGCTTGTTGTTTTGATATTTAGTTGGTATAGGTAACTAGGTAAAAAAATAAGTAAATTGCATGGCATGTTTAAAACAAATAACAAATCACTAAATCCTTGTCTTACTGTCCTTATCTATTATTTACAGAGTTGATACCTATGCGAAAAACTTGGAAATGTTGGGGGAATTTTAAAAGTTAACTGGAATTCTCTGATGTTTTTAAAATAATTTTCTAAATACTAATTAGAAGAGCCAAACCCAATTTAAACTATTAATTTTACCTCCAATATTTAAGAGTTTGTGAGAAGCACTTACATAAAGAAAATTAATAACTCTTCTGTCAAAATTTAATTTTAAAAATGTGATTTTATTGATTTGTATATAAAATACTTGTAAGATGAAAATTCTTTGTTTGTAAAAACTGGAAAAGTTGGCGAATATCAACGCTATTTATCTTTGATGTTTTACCAACAATTCAGTAAATAAGATAATAATTAAATGTATATATTTACATAATATTAGCTCATTTCTTTTGGAAGGTTAATTGAATTCGGCGAGACTCCATCAAGCTCCCTGACTTTGGACGAGTTCATGACGGTAGACTTGGAAGAGGAACAGGATCCTCCTTCTTTCAAGGCCGCTCGCAAAAAAGACAAAGAACGACTCGCCAAAGTATGTTTCATCTCTCAAACGAGACAAACCTTTATATTAATTAATTATGAATTTGAATGTTTAGTATTACAAACCCAGGGACAAAAGTTTGAAAATCCAAGCTTGGCCCTCCTTTTGCATTTCAGAGTCCCTAGGAACTTCCAAATTGATTGAAGACACAGGATAATAGATAAGAAATGAAATAACAAAATAAAGAAATATAAGTATGAAAAATTACTCCTCATATACAAATAAAGGCGGATAGACTAGGGTGTTTCTGAAGGGTGCCAGTGAGATTTTTTACAGAAGTTCATATGTTTGAGGTATGCGAGTCACCAACCGAGTTTAACCGAGGTCAAGGTTTGACTAAGGTCAAGATTTTGACAGAGATTGATGGTGTGTTCGAGGTGTGTGAGTCAATGGTTATAGAGTCAAGTCAAAAGGTACTTATCTTGACAATCTACTGATATTCAAATATACTACTACTAACTATCACTGGTTTACGCTAGCTTGCCTTAAGGAATTAGATGAGAAGGCACAATTTTAGAGAACTGCATTAACATTGTCTTGGGGAGGGGATAGGAACCTACAGAATAAAAACTACCCCTGGTGCAGCCATTCAGGATTGAACCTCACTTTCCCAGTTCAGATTCAGGTTCTCTAACCATGTACCTAAACCCCTAGATTTGTAAAACTAAAATGTCCAGCGACCTAGAAAACAGGGAAAAGTCAGGGATTTGGATCAAATTTCTGGATTTTTTTTTTACATATTCATTTACATAATTCACAACTTTTATTTACGATAGTCAAAATAACATTTTTCTTTTACATAACTCATCGTCCCAGTTGAGCAATAAGTATACTAATCTCAATTTTCAAAGTCAACTACAGTTTAAAGAATTGTAAGTTCATGAAAGGGCAGTCACTATATGAAACAAAAGTTACTAGATCTTCTTTCACTTCAAGTCACATGATCTGCAGCTGTTAGTTTTTATAGGTGGTGTCAATACCTATAAAATAATAATACACTGGAATATTATCTGTGTTTGTACTATTTAAAACGCCCTTCTACCATATCATTACTTTAATTTATATCAGAGTATAACGGAAAAAATTACATTTAGTTAAATATTTAGCAATCTGTGGCTGCGTTGAAATAAATAGCTCAAGTAACCTTTGATCTTACACACCTATTACATACAGACTTTGCTTCAAATTAAGGATGAACTACCCTGAACATGGGACGATGCCTGGATAGCTCAGCTGTAAAGCATTGGTGTGCTATGCCAAGGCAGTGTGGTTTTCACCTATATTTAATTTAATTGACGACAAACCAGTGCACGGCTATTTCTCTAACACAGATCATTTCCACTGATTGAGGCAATGAGTGTGTGTATTAAGTATAGGACCCTAGAATTCTTGACACTTTGAATCCTTAATTATGTTCAAGATTTGAGGATATGAGAAAATATAAGATTAGAGGTTCAAAAATATTTAAAAAAAATTTTGAAAAAAAATATATTGTTTTATAATTTGATTTACCATCTTAAAATAATGTTTATTGGTGGTTCAGCCTCATCATAATTATTAATGGACAGACTTAACCAGACTTTAATTAGCCACTTAACTGAATGTATGGATTTTACATGAGTTCGAGTTTCGTTTTAGTAACTGCTCTAACTCGACTTTTGAAGATTTTTACAATACTCGAAAAATTTTACTACTAGGAATGTTCGATCTTTTTCTTGAAAATTTCATAGTGTGATTAATTTTATTCAATTTTAAGATATAATTTCACAGTAAATATAATATCTCAATATTTTATTATTTCTAACAAAAAAAATTGTACATTTATATTGAATTTATTTTAAAATTCAAATATATTTGAATATAAATTTTTTCGCAGAAATAATTCTAAAAGGGTTATGTTTGTACTTATTTATGAGTTATTCAGAAAAACAGAATTGTCAAAATGGCAAGAGACGAAAGACCAGCCTTTGAAATGAAACAGGCAAAGACCAATATAAAAGAAAGAAGAAGAAGCATGGATCTATTTGAACTTGAAATATTTCTTGAATAAATATAGATAGCTCTATACTACTCAAACTTAAAAAAAATTTCATTGTTTTCATTCAAACTCAACTCGAAATAAAAAAATGGCTTCTCACACACCCCTAATTTTTTTAGGTAAAATGAATATTCATATTCATAAAACAGTGAGTTTGATCTCCTATAGTGTTTATGATTTTGTTCCAGATGATGGAAGATGAAAACGTGGATGATAGTTTCAACGAGCTGCAGAGAGAGATAGAGATGGAGCTGGAAGAAAAGGCACGGGGGAAGAAAAGACCAAGAAATCTTATCTCTAAAGGTGAAAAACTGACCTAGTAAACAAAATGTTTGATTCAATAATATGATTACATTTTATTAGGTTTGAAGTTGTCCATCTTGGACACAAAATAACGACATTTTTCACCAATTTTTTTGATGCCTTAAAATTAATTCTTTGAATTGAGTTGTTAGGAAAGCCTTTAATTCGATACATTGGTATACCTCACATTTCTGAACATTCCGAGCTCCATTTTGAAATTCTGGCTTTAATCATTAAGCGCCACAACCTGTGAACTATCCAAAATCTGTTTCAGCAACATATGTTGGGTACTTACACCACACACATGTTCAATGACTGCCCGATAACACTTCTCAGTTTGTAGAATGTATGTTTAATGACTCAGTGAAGGCCAAAAATGTATTGCTATGTATATTCTGATTTATATATGAAGGGATTTTTTGAAATGTAAAAATGACTAAAACTTGTTATTTATTTATATGTAAAGATATTTGATCTGCAGGTGTCACTTTTCATATATATGTAAATACCAATGTAATGATGCAATTAATAAATAATTATCATGTTGACTGGAAAAAAAAGTGTATATTTAATAGGACCTTTCTACCAAAATCATTTAAATTAGGTTTTGTTCATAGATTAAGCTAGGATTATTCACTAGTGGCATGTATAAGGATAAAATGTACTGTATAAATAAACTTTTTTAACCACCATACAGGAGATAGCAACTAAAACACATCATCATCAACTGTTTCCAGCCTGTGGCCGGGTCAGTTTGGTAAAATACCTTCAACTTCCCCTAAACTCCCAACACTCTTCCTTCTTTAATCCCTTCCATTCTTCTCATCTCATTCTTCTCATCCCATCTCTTTCTTGGTCACCCTTGTGGTATTTTTCCTACATACTTCATCAAACAAATACTAGGCCATATTAAAATATATGTTATTCCATAACCTCCTCATTTGCTATGCTATGTTTTTTATAATTTTGTTTCTTTTTCTTCATTAAATTCAGATTACGATGAGCCGGACCCAGAAACTGTGGATACAAACCGTTTTATAACCCAGTCAACTCTCGGTGTGATTCATGGCTGTTTAGTTAATGATGGGGTTGTAATTACTCCTGAGACCACAACACACCCTTCTACATCCACAGGGCTTGGTGAGTGAACACAAGTTTTTCTAAATTAGAGGTGGCCCCTTAAATCCTCAAATCCATAAGGATAATTGAGATTCAAGAATTCAAGAAAATTTCAAATTCGTTACTTAAATTCTTAAAAGATTTTTTTCACTTTTTCAAGTAGAATTTGTTTTAGAGCTCCAATACTATTTATTCATGGCTCAGAACCAATTATAATTTTATGATAAATTAAACAACCAGACCCTAAACCAGTATTTTAACATTTAATTTAATGTATGAATGTTATAATGAATGTATTATAAGAAAGAATGTTAACATTTAATTTCTATTTGTATTTTATATTATTTGGTTAGATCTACATTTCCTCATATAGTCATAATATTTTCAAGATTCGAAAATATATTGAAGACTCAGATTTGGATTCTTATAAAAGTGTATTTGACCCAACTATCTATAAAAATAATAAAATAGTTTCTAGCAGTGGGGGTTGGTGAGCTCAGAAGATAAGCGAGCAACTTTGGAAAGGGTTTTAGGGTTAAAAATATTCTAAAGCTTTTCTTAATTTTCTGTCATCAAATTCTTGGTTTAAATAATTTTAGTGATATAAAATGAATATGATTATTTCAATATGTAAATACCAAGGTCTATATGAATTTCAAAATAAACTATAATTCATGATCAGGTGTTGGTCTACCGATTTGAAAAATCTCACTTTTAACAGCAAAATGACCCACTTTGATGGCCCCATGGTCTAAGGCGTCACTTTCACAGTAGACTAGATTGCTGATGATGGGGAGATCAAGGTTTTAATTTTGGTCGAGTGTACTGATTGTAACATCTCCATGGGTTGCCCCTAGTTGGGATGCCATTTGTAACGCCCCCACGTTGTGAGCCATTTGTAACACCCTCGTTATGGGCCCCTTCGTTTGGACACCAATTGTAATGTTACTAATTAGCTGGTTCCACGTTGGTCCTATTTGTTACGCCACTATGTTGCGAAGTCGATTGCTATGGGTCCACGCTGTGCGCCTATTGCTATCGTACGTAATAGTTATTATCACTCCCCTACATTGGGCTTCACTTTTTGAGATATAAATAAATAGTGTCAGATAAAGTTGATATTAGTTTATTCAATGATAGTAACATTGATACTTTGATAGAAAAATGACCATGTTGCACGAGCGCCAAGCACACGTCCGTTCGTGACAATGACTGACATCACAGTGGCTCTGAAATTGCACCACTCGTGATATATCTCAGTCCAATAGAACTTACTAGAATGTTTAGTTCGCATAAAAATATAGAAGCATACAGAATGTTTGAGAACCGGAAACTGCCTCAAATTAAACATCTACACTATTCTGGTTTGTTTTGCATGAAATGCGTAAAAATAGGGAAGTGCGAGAACTCAAATCTAATTTGAGTCGAATTTTAATAGCTGCTCAAGCTCAACTCAAAGATTTTCACAAAACTCAAAAAACTTGATCACCTAATCAGAATTTTATATCTTTTTCTCAAAGATTTCAAGTTTGATTAATTTTATTCATTCTTAAGATTAATTTCATAGCAAATAGAGTCCTTTAATATATCCGTTTGTCTAGTTAAAAAAATGTACAGTTATATTAAATTTATTTAAAAATTAAAATTTTGTGGCTATAAATTTTTCCCCCAAAAACTGTGATTCTAAAAAAATATGTTTTTACTTATTTATGGTTTATGCATGGCTTTATTATAGAAATTTAACTTGAAATATTTCCTGTAATACTCATACTCTAAAAAACAACTTACTTGCATTCAAACTCGACTCAAAGCTAAATATGCTTAGGCGCACATCCCTAGCAAAGAGTTTTTTCAATGCTAATTTAGACAATCTAATTTGAGTCGAATTTTAATAGCTGCTCAAGCTCAACTCAAAGATTTCAAGTTTGATTAATTTTATTCATTCTTAAGATTAATTTCATAGCAAATAGAATCCTTCAATATCTCCTTTTGTCTAGTTAAAAAAATGTACAGTTATATTAAATTTATTTAAAAATTCAACTTTTGTGACTATAAATTTTCCCCCCAAAAACCGTGATTCTAAAAAAATATGTTTTTACTTATTTATGGTTTATGCATGGCTTTATTATAGAAATTTAACTTGAAATATTTCCTGTAATACTCATACTCTAAAAACAACTCACTTGCATTCAAACTCGACTCAAAGTTAAATATGCTTAGGCGCACATCCCTAGCAAAGAGTGTTTTCAATACTAATTTAGACAAATGTTCTGGTTTCTAGAAATAAATCAAATACACATTTTTTCAAATAAGAATCATTAAGTAGACACTAAGCCTAATAAAGTAACTCTCCCACACTTGTATGATATACCCCTCAAACCCCGATCACTTCTGGAGGACGGGAAGATCAAAGTTTGAACTGGGGGTAGTTTTTCCTAAATGGATTAGCATAATTAGTACTTAACATATAACCCGAATAGTTAATAAATAGATTAATAAAATGTATTCATATTAAGTTGCCTTAGCATTTAAAAATAGTGACTACATTTTAATATTTTTATATTATATTTGGAAAAAGGTATAGAAAAGGTGGATTGAAACACATAAAAGGAAACGAACATAATATGACATTTCCAATGAAAAGAAGAACACAGTTCACATTTTACATTGCTGCCATTGGACAAAGAGGTAATGGTTGCCTCTTAAAGAAAATCGATTATCACCACCAAATCCCCCCGACCTAGGTTTCATTCTATCGGAACTCGTCAGGGAGGCGTGTGAAATAAACAACGCAACAAAAAAAACACAAAAGAAAGAAAATTTAAAATTGTAAAGAATGATAGGAACATGTGAAAGGTATAACATAAAGGACAAACACAGGGAAACGACATTGGCTGCGAATATATAATATATCTCTATAATGAAAACCTGTTTCTATCCACCTTTCCTATACTGTCTTCCAAATATAATACAATTACCTCATATAGTGAAAAGAGGTTTTCCTTATAAAGATAAAGTTTAATATTTTTGTAGTTATAATAAGAATTTACATAAAGTTAAGTCATTTTAACTGTGGGTTCGAGTTATTAAGTATGTGCTAGAATCATGTCAGTTTAAATCACTAATTATTAGCATAATAGCTCTAAAAAAGGACACAGTACTGATTGTTTCATTTCAGATACACACATTGCTCTTTTTTACATAATTTTTTGAAATAATTTTTTTTTTCAGAGAAAACTTAAAAGTAAACAACAAACAATAAGGCTTACATTAATTCATAATGTTGGATGGTTTTAAGGTATTTTAATTATGTTGTATGTTTAATTACTTGAGAATTGGAGCTTGAATATGTGTGCTAACCTTAATAATGTTTAAATAATGCGTTATTTTAAGGTTGAAATTCTAATTCTTTGGTCGAACATAAATTTGATTCCAAAAGAAAATGTGTTCTTACAATATCATAATCATTTCAAGGAGCATTTTTTTTGTCATGCTAAAACTATAAATTCTTTAAAATTGATTTTTTTTTAAATGGGCTCAACTGTAATTTGTGTGCTGTCTTGCAGGGCCCAACATGGCAACCATGGGTCTTAGCAGTTCATTGAACAAACAAACTGTGACGACAACTACAGAAGATACACCTTCAGCTCCAGACAACGGTGAGATAGATCTGATGGGTATTGACGAGGATGAAATTGATTCTTACATCATGACAGAACAGGAGTCGAGGAACAAGGACGTACTCTGGATGAAGATAAATGAATCCTACCTTAGAGATAAGAAAGGTTAGAACTGACGGGAGAAAGTCGGGCATGTATATTTAACACTTTACCAAAGATTTTAGGGTATGACCTCTAAATTGATGCACAACCTATTCCCCCTACTATACTATACTATACTATACTATACTATACTATAATTGTCTCCTTGCGATACCCAACACTTACCTACTCTTTTCATTTTATATGGGTTTGCAAGGAGATAGGTATGGTTTATCTCTAGAGCTACTAGTTAGGTTTTGCGATCTATTCAGTATTCAAATGTTCATCAATGTTTTTTTTGGGGTGTCAGAGAAGCAAGAAGAATCAATCTTTTAAAGAGTGCCACTTAAAATGTCTTTGTTTGCTGTAGGCTGGCCACCCCTGCAGCAAATGATAGTTTTGGTATTCAAACCAAATTGAACGTTCTAAATTGAGTAATTTTTTTTGTTGCCATTATTATTAGTTCCCTTGCCATTTCATTATAGCACCGGGAAATTGTAAACCTACTCAATAATGATTTTGTGTTATAGTGATCTCATGAAAATCTGTAACAATGTCAAATAATTAATTGGTTAGGTTCAGATAATAGTTTTTCTTTAAGATGTAAATCTTGTACATTTAATTTTTTTTTTTTCGGCCACATCACTGTGCACTATAAATAAATAACAAATGCATAACATTTGTATTAAATGTGAATTTGTATCAATGGAAAAGGATTGAAATCATTAATGTTAAGGGATCAAAATTGAGGTTAAAATTTAAGAATTAGATTTGAGATAAACAAGATTGTGACATCTATCTTTTGTCATAGTAAGGCTGCATATTTACTCTCGTGGTGATGTTTTTACAATACTTTCAAATTCACCCTCTTGATCCACTTCCCTAATATTCTATCATCATCATCATCATCATCATCATCATCAAAGACTGTTTTCACCATGTGTCTGGGTCATATATATTAAATACAATTAGTCTGGGTCATATATTAAATACAATTAATATAGGTCAACATTTCTAAATTCATTCTTTGAAATTTATTTTAAAAAATTTCACTTTCAACACATGACATTTTAATATCTATTCTTTAATTCATTTAACTTGGATTGCAAACAAATTTGGGAAGAAATACTTATAATATTATTATTTTTAAAGTTGATTTGGAGGGACAGGAGGGAAAGTACCTATTTTGAGAAAGTTCTTAAAGGAGGAAATAAAATAAAGATATTATACTTTTTAATTTCTGTGCATCCAACTCAGAAATTATTAATGACATTTTACGAGGACAGTATTAAATCACTAATAATTGTATGGATGGAAGGAGGATAGAAAAACCCCTATTTGAAATCAGTCACAGTGTATCTGTCTTGATTTGAATTAGGTCAAATCCTGACCTTCTACATCAGTCAAAAGTGTGAACCTTAGACAAACCCAATGGGTGTCCTTGTGGTATGTGTTTATTAAAAATAGTACCTTTTTTTAAAAATATACATATATACGTTACTACTTTTATTACAGAAAAAGAAGAAAAATTGGCAAAAGAAAGGGAAGAAGGAAAACCAGAAAAGAAGAAACGAAAACCCCCGAAAAAGAAAAACAGTCAGCCAGCGAACTCAGCTGGAGAGGCTATCGAAAAAATGCTTCAGGAGAAAAAAATATCATCCAAGATAAATTATGATGTATTAAAGAGTTTAAGTGTGAAACCCATAGACTCTTTCAAACCACCTCCAAAAGACATTACCACGGATAGCAACAGCAGTGCCAGCACC
The DNA here is from genome assembly GCA_902151425.1 of Timema shepardi. Taxonomy (NCBI): domain Eukaryota; kingdom Metazoa; phylum Arthropoda; class Insecta; order Phasmatodea; family Timematidae; genus Timema; species Timema shepardi. The sequence goes on along the minus strand of CABFVX010000590.1, from coordinate 391 downwards.
CTATCCGCAGATATTCCATCTGAGCCAAGGTCTGTACTAATTATAGGAATTACCATTTTCAGTGATTAGATTGTAGCCAAATTTATGTTATTACCTAGTAACCAATTTAAATTTCAAGCACCATGGTATTTATGATACATGGAAAGGATGATGGGAACATATAAAATTGTCCCTCCCATATCTTATTTCATTCGTGTATAAAATTATGGACCTAAAAAAAGAGATACTCCTTATAATGATATTACTCTGTCAGTAAGTTGTTAATATCTTGCCTGCTTTCAAGGAATGTAAAACTTAGAATATACAAAACTGTTAGTTTTATTTATGAAAGAATAATAAACTATTAAAGAACAAAGAGCAGATGCTCGCCACTCGAGATAAAGACCGGAAC
>CABFVX010000589.1:250889-261578 GCA_902151425.1 Timema shepardi | reverse complement strand
GTCCATATCGTTCCATGGCTGAGTTAACTGTGAACAATAAGTTTGAACCACAGTTCAAACACTCCAAGGGTAGATGTTTTGTTTTGATCTCCTACTTAGAAACAAACAACGGTTGGTCAAATGAGCCGTCTTTTCGAGGTTTCCATCATGTGAAGGTTTTCACTCCCATGAACCACTTCTGGGCGTGTAAAGAATAAATAATTTACCCAGTCGTTTTATAAAGTATATAATATAATTGAAGTTATAAAATACCTATAATTAAACTTAAAAAAGAAAAATTATAGCCTACTGGACTTCAAATATTTGGTGTCGGTATGGATAAACACTAGGTCCAAACTTTCGGCATATTCAGTTTGGATTTTATTCATGGTAATTTCGGGGTTTGAATCCCAGATAGATGGACTGAGAATGTTTTGCCCACATTTTTTTTAAACCCTACCACCACCAAATTATGGATACATTAACTTTCAAACTATATCTTCCTCCACGCTACTCAATTAGAGTAATTAACATATATGCGTATATACAAAACAGGTGTTGAGACGCGATAGGGAAAGAATAAATAAAATTTTGCCTTAGATCGAACGCCTGATACACCACATCCAACAGTAGTTCATGAAATGTTACAAGGCAAACCCATAGCAAGCATAGTTTTTCACACTAAAATTACGTCAATTAGAATTATCTTCTTTTTTTTAATATGAATTAAGGATATTTTGCAAATGGGCAGCCAGAACATGTAATGTTTTCCATTTATTTCATACTTGGGGACTTGTAAAATGTAACTGTCTTTATTGAATATTTATAATATTAGTGTAACAAGCTTTATGAGGGTTCCGGTATGTAGTTTTTCTGATGCAGGGGTTCATTCAAAGTTTGGGGACCCCAGGTCTAAGACATCACTCTTGCAATATACTGGACTGCCGATGACGGGGATCCCTTTTGGATCTATTGAGGGTGATTTCTCCTAAACTCCATGTAAATGCAGGTAAATGTCCTTTAAATTTAATCTTCCTCGCCCTTAATATATTAACTTAATTAGTTCATAAGCTTGTGACCCAAACGGTTAGTAAGTAGGCTGAGGAAGATGCGGGGATAGTAAAAAAAAGAGCTAAACATTCTTTGAATTTACCTTTTTTTCAGTTATTTACGGTATTGCACTTTCTGATTCGATGGATTATATTAGCACATGAGAAATTCCATGATCGAGAGTGAAAGGGCTTGCAAATTTTGCCGGGAAATTTATTTTCACATACCTTCCAGAGTTATTTTACACGACACACTCGACATTGGACTGACAGTTTTACTTCTCTTCTGAAGTAGGTTGTGCTACGGATTTTTATCGTTATATAAAAATCCGTCGATCCCGGCTGGGTCTCAACCCATGAATACTGGTTTCTGAGGCGATCACTTTAGACCAAAACCACTGAGGTCGACTCTTGACGTATGAATATGTGAAACTGTTACATTAACAATTGTTTCCTTCTAATTTAAATTTGACTATAGAGTATCCCAATAGCATTAAAAGATTTCCCTTGATTTAGTTAAAGAGTTGAGTTGAAACGATGGCCGGTAGTTCATAGTTCCTGGTACGTTGTTTCTCTCTTCATCAGGTGTTGTTTTCAATTATTGGTCCCACTGATGAGTGAAGTTCAAGTAACCTTTTCTAATAGGATCAGTGAAAGCAGGGGGTGAGTAGTGACAGGACAGTAATCCAGGTTGAAGATTAGTGAGAATAGAGAGGGAGGTGTAATTACAATATACGCCGCCTGGATGGGTTAGAGTTGCTACCCTTTCGGCCCCATGGCCCTATTATTTACAGGTGGCTGACGCAAAGAGATTCCTGTATGCAGATTCTATCTAAGATGAGAGAGTGGGTAAGTGACCGTCAGCAAAAAAGTTATTTATTTCAAACATTGGCTGGAAGTATTATTATAATTGTTTGATAACACTTTCTATTGAAAACAACTGGGGCTTGTATTATAGTGGTCAGTGCCCCCAGCAACGTATCAATCTCACACTTCTTTTTTAAAGCACATATGATTTTGATTGTTCTTATTTTGTATTTTTTCTACTTTCTTTCATCTTTAAGATACAAATAATATAATCGGCTGTTATAAGTTATAACTCAACGAGTACCTATCTATTAAAATCTCAAATACGTGTTTCCAGATATATCAATAGCCTACCTTAGTAAGAATAGGTTATTATTAGTGTTTAAATTTTCTTTAATTTATTCAGAACTCTATAATAATTCAATAACATATAAATTATCCTCGATTTGTTTATTGACAATGAGTAAAGCTAAAAAATCGCAATTTATTGTCATAAAGTTATTTTTTTCATTCCGTATTTGTACGTTCTTGAAACAAAGTTAACATTGTCCGTATTAATGAAACAAAAAAAACAACACTTTCATCCTCTACATAACTATTAAGACTCCTGGTACGAGCCCCATTCTATATAGGCAATACCTGTAACGAGAATGTTAGGCGGGACTGCCTAAGCTTACCTCGTATGTTAGAATGAAGTTTGTATTTTAGTATCGCTTCTTGCTACCCGTTTGTTTAATACTCATCTATTCATTTATGCCACCATGTTAAGGCTGAAGCAGGCTTACTTTATAGAAAGTGTACTCGCATTTTCATGGAGTCAGAGGGAAAAGTAATTTAGTAAAAATCATCCTCAATACGCCTGACTGGAATTCGAACCCCGATATCCCCGTCATAGGCAGTCCAGCCTTCCGCGGGAAGGTATTTATTAAGGGTCACTTAATAAAATGTTAAGATAGCCTGGATATCACACGCACAATAGATGTCTTGAAATGTTTGTATTCTAAGAATAATTGCGTCAGTAGGTACGCTGACTAAACGTCATGATCATCTACACGGATTTTCCAGTGACGGGTAAGGTCGTGGATTGAATCCCGGCCGTGTATACCGATGTTTTTCCCCCCTTCAATTGCTTATCACCATCCCACCATGCAAACTTTGGTACATTTTCTCTGAACTTACATTTCTCAGCTTCACACCAATGATGTAATTAAATGGGTCAAGTATCTAGACGCGGTGCTGATAAAATTAAATGAAGATTGTCCAGGCTGTTAGTAAGCCATGGTAAAAAAAAGTTGGTCCAACTCACAGTAAAAACAGTTCAATCGGATGAGCTGCTTGTACATGATGTTCAGAAATTCAACGTCCAAAAACTGCACATATAGTTTGTTTGAACAAAATAGAAGACAAAATCCTTGTACACTTACATTCAGCGAAGTAAGCTAATGCCATTAATTGTGTTCAAACTCTCGGCGTACAGCGCTGGGAGAGCAAAGCTATGCAAGCATGCGCGTACAACAAGTTTCATAGTGCTATGTTGTTTTGTGTGTGTGTGTATGCTTATTTCCTAACACATATTTTATAATATTAATACAATTTTTTAGGCAGTAAAATTTGAAGTGATCTACCTTGTTTAAGTATAGAAAGTAAGTAAGCAAGTGGTGTTTGTTGGCCCATATTATAAAGTCGATGGGATTACTAAATATATCCGCCCGCGGTGAAAATTGATAACAAGATTTGGCCCTTGGGATAAAAAGCACCCACTTTGGACCACCCTGCGCTATGCCAGTATGAACGAAGTTTATGGGTATGTAGTTTAGTTTATTTGGAAGTGTTTCAAATAAATACAACATTTTTGCATTGCACCTATATTTCATATTTGTGGTTGTATTAATCGTGCGTACCGGTTAGAAAATGTCAAACCATTCCTTGAGGAGAGCACGATGTATTCTTAAGTTGGATTTTACCTGTCTCCTATAACTTCCCTTAGTATCTTGGTAGTCTATTAAACAAAAGGGATATTCTTAAATAACCGTTCTACCTCTTTAAAAAAATATTTTCTGTGTTCAATATGTCTGGGCGGCCCATGGGGGTAAGTATGGGGAAGGTAGGATTTAGAAAGAGCGTCTACTCGTTAGTATGAAAGAAGAATGGATAATTATTTATGTTTGTGTGTGTGTGTGTGTGTATATATATATATATATATATATATATATATGTGTGTGTGTGTGTATTCAAACACTGTTTATAACTAAGCTTATCTTTATTTATTAATTAATTAATTACAAATGTTCTAGCTATTTTAATTTTTACTTTATCATTTAAGTAGAAATTATTGTAATCGTGAAAATTCTTGATCTCTAGATTAAGATAAATCTTTACGTTTTATATGCCCCCGAGCCCATAAAATAGGATTTTACCATTCTTTCTTTCTGTCTGCCCTTGGGCCCAAGTATGAAACTATTTGATTAATTTTGTTCAAACTTGATATTTTGATATTATAAGGCTATGCCTCGGGAAGATTTTCTTGATTTTTTCCCCTACCTTAGTCCTTAAATTAATGATTTTTAAACATTCATATTGTTTCGAAAATGGCTCTAACAATTTTGTTTGGAATGTTTATCTAATTGGCGCTTAATAGGACTATAATAAATAAAAATGTATTCTTGGTTTTCAAGAGAAATTCATTTAAGGTTAGTTTACTGAAGACTTTTTTTTATATCTTAAAATTGGCTTTCACAATTTAGTTATATATAAGTATTTGTAATTAGTTGTTCATGATAAATAATCATTTATTTAAATATAAATAATTGGAGGGCAGTTAACAAATAACTGTTTTTTGTTTAAAATCTATACGTGAAGAGTGCTTATTATGATTAACAAGAGTGTACTTTTGTTTTTATTAGGAAAATTTACTCAAGGGTTACTGAAAATTATTTCATAATATTTTGTTCCAAGCTAAAAGCCTTTTTATTTAACAAATTTTTTAATATTATAATTACAACTGTTTAAAAATAAAAAGTAAAAGAAAAGCCCATTGGCGACGTAGCCCCGGGCGTATGAACTAAAATTTGCCCCTAAAACAAGTTGGGAATGAATTATTACAAGCGCCCCATATTAGGGCAAGGTTAAACTAAAAATAAGAAGTTCCTTAAGATCTAATGACCCATGAGGGCTATCCTCGCAATACTTAAATAACATACATCATACATATTAAAACACTACATGACAAACTTGATACGATTGTGTCGTACCATTTATTTAACATGCTTTTCAATTCCGATATGGGCTCGAGTCGGAACAAATTTGGATATATTTTCTTCATGTAGAAGTTAGACATTTTTATTGGCTTAAAATATTTTTAAGATTCTTTTAAGCGCTCTAGTTGGCCTTCTTACCATTGTCACGGAAACAATCGGCGATAAAATTGTCGAGTACTTTTAGTGGAGTGGTATGCCTGACAGTGAGAAATCGCTGCTGCCACGGCAGAAACCTTCGCTTACCTATTGTATGTAATGTAAACATATGATTAATTATTATTGTTCAAGCCAAACACAGCCCTTCGCTGCGTGTGACGTCACACCAAACCATCTGGCGGAACTAGGTTTGCCAACACAACTGTTGACAGTGAATAATAATGATTTAAACCGTTTTCGATTTTTAACACGTCATACTCTCCTTCAAAACTTAACTTTGTCCGGACATTTAATTCGTGGGGTGTTTCCTGTTACTATGTTGGCTCTAGAATAAAGTAGCCATTATTCTTTTCTGGATTTTTTTTTGGAACAATCATTCTAGGTTTAATAAATACAAACACTTTTTTTGTAGCGAATGGATGAATCTAGAACCGTGTTCAGGGTAATGATTGGCAAACCCATTGGGAAGACCTAGACGCAGATGGGAGGATAACATTATAATGAACCTGAAAGAGATAGGGTTTAATGAGGTGGACTGGATAAAACTAGCTCAAGATAGAGAGAAGGCTTAATGAGATGGACTGGTTAGAAATATCTCAAGATATAGGGTGTAATGAGGTGGACTGGAAAGAACTATCTCAAGATAGGGATATGTTGTAATGAGGTTGACTGGATACATCTATCTCAAACTAGAGGTAGTGACGTACTTGTGTAAGTGTGGTGATAAACTTTCGAGTTCTTGATCCCATAGAGTAAGTAAGTAAGTAACGATACCTGAAAATTGAATCCGGACCACTGGGCGCGGACAACTGAGCGCCAGGAAAACTTGGCGCCAAAAGTAACCCCACTTTTTTATTTTAAAAAAAAATCACTTTTTTGCTATGCATTTTTTTTAAATTAAAAAGTGATGAGTAAAAACAAAAAAATCACTCTTTTTTTAATTATATATTTCTGAATTAAAATTAAAATTGATGGGTAAAAACTAGCAAAAAAAGTTATAGGTAAACACTATCTTAATGCAAAGTGATGGGTAAAAAATAGAATTATGCGCAGCATTATATTTTATTTAAATGTTATTTTTCTTGTATTAATGCATTGCGATATTATGTGCAACACCTCGTAAAAACGAAATAATATCTGTCTCTATTATTATAGTCCCTAACTAGTCTTAAAATTCTAGCATCGACCTCGTTAGGTTAGGTAAGTTAGGTTAGGCTAGGTTAGGTTAGAAATAATAATGGGGGATAATAATAATATATGAAAAAACTGTGTATGTTTTATTCTAAAAAATTGCATAAGTTAGTAAAAAAATGAAAAAAATAAGTTATATTTTAGCGCCCAGTTGTCCTGAAAATAGTGCACTGTTAGAGCCAAATGTTAAGTAAAAGTGTCGGAGCAAATTATAAATATTCGTTGCTGGCTCTGATGAAATGCATTGTTTTCAGAGTTTATCTTTACATTTAAACTTTTTAGCAACTGACTAGACTTGTTTTTTATTTGATCTATATACATTTCAAATTGTATTAGTTTACTAAACAAATCGTGGACGAGATCGTTTAGAGACAGAAGTCTTATTTTGAGGGAGAATGGTCAGCTTACTCTTTAACCGCACCCACCAGAGTTTCGATTAAACAAAGATGTAAAAAATTCTGATACTCTTTTTGTTCACCGCAGATAGCTTTAGTCGATCAGCGTAGGAGTGGGTGATAACTGACAGCTAGCAAAAATTACTATATCTACAGTAGCCCCATGATTTCTTTGGTGCTGACTGACAGCTCACAGCTGACAGCTTTGAAAAGTAACCAGACCAAATTATTTTTCCCTACGCCGAACCATATCATCTGTAAAAGCATGTGTTTAGCAGCTGTCATAAGTCAGCTGTGAGCTGTCAGTCAGCACCAAAGAAGCCATGGGGTTACTGTACTCTCTTGTATCCACTCGCCAAACTACATTACCTGCAATACCATATGTTAAGTTACTTTTACTTTTGAAAGTCAGAACTTTTACAACAAACAATTTGTTTTAGATATTTACTTTCCTTATTTTAATCGTTTTTACATTTTTAGAACACAAATTTATGAATGTAACCGTTTCTAGTTCACTTACAAACTTTACAAACGAAAGCTTATACAAGGCTGCGTTCTCCTCATAAATGATGATTGCCAACTGGATGAAATAATGTGTTTGATGACGTTATACAAACTATATTCGGTTATGTTTATGCGCATATGTATATAAAATAAAGATGTTTTATTTTGAAAAGAATACTTTTTATAGTTATCTTTAAGTTATATTTTTTAATATAATTTATTGTGTCCATTTATAAGAATATTGAAAGTTTGAATATACTAATTTTTAATTTATTATTTCATGTACTATAATATCTCTTGTTGCCACAACCGCTAAACAAATAGCATTATAATGTTATTAATATTTTTTATCAATAGGTTTTATTCTTTCAATTAGTAACGAAAAATCCAACTATACAGTAATCCTTAGGGAAGTATTATTGGATTCGTTTAATAACACTTTTTATTGATTATTTAGTATTACTAAGCAAATAAACATTATTTTCGAATGGGTCGACATTAATGGCTTTCATTCAATGTTTGCACTAAAGAACATTCCGCTAGCTGTGCCAACCACCACTCCTAGGTTGAATAGACTATAGGCTGGGGTTTGAATCCAAGTAGGCAGCATACACAAGTTTTTAATGGGATTTTTCCTAATCCCTTCCACGCTAATATTGGTACATTTATTCTAATCTGCCAATCTCATGCCTACCACGTTTATTAAGTCGTTATTAAACTCTTGTAACCCTCATCACCGGGCTAAGGCGTCCATCTGGTCTGGTTTGGTTTACCAGACACCGGGAGATTGGTGTTCGAATCTTGGCTGGGTGTACTGAGGGGTGTATTTTTTTCTAAATATTTTCACCACTCTTAATTTACAAAACTGCAGGTGCATTTCATCTCAAATAAAACTTTCTCGTCCTTATTATACTAGTTTAAATATGCGGATAGCATGGAGGGATTGTAAGAAGCAGTGGACTGAAACAAAACAAATCCTGAACGTTATTACTTAAAAAAAACTTTTTCAATACTTTTTTTACACGTTTAGTGTGCGCCTTCCGGGATAACTCCCGTAACCAGTTCACTACAAAGATAGAGCGTGGTAAAATCACGCAGGCGTGGAAGAAACGTTTAGTTTAATTGTCCGTCCATAGTAATCTTAAGTTTTTGAATCTTTATCATGAACATAATGGCTTTTGAACAGGTACTTTTCAAAAAGAAAAAAGAAAAAAAAACTCTTCAAACTATGCGATGGTCATGAAAAAATATTTTTTTAAAAAACTGTTGAGATAAATGAGTGTATAAAATTAAACTAAATGTATCTATAAAAGCGATATTTTATTTGAACAATGCTATGAAAAATAATCTTAATCTACTCTCCAATTTCACCCCACCTTAAGTTGGGAGTGTTGGGAAGGCGAGTTAAGATCCTTATTTTTTGCTGTTTTTATATCAAAAACTTTTTTTACCAAAATAAATCAAATATTTCTCCAGTAGAAACATAGTTTAATTTTCTTCAAATGGGGATATTAACAGTTCTTGAATATCTCTAAAAGGTGACAACTTTTTCTCTTCATTTTTAAAGTTTCTCATCTAATGCCGCTTTGTTCTTGACAGATATTCAACAACTATTGAGGTCACCATGGGAAGAAAAATAAACTCTTTTTTGTTTCTACTGGATAAATATTATATTTATTTTGACCAAACAAATTGTTTCTATGAAAACTGCCACTAACTCGAATTCTCTAAACTCCCACCTTAATTATCAACCTAAAAATACACATCTTTTGAGGATCGACGTTCCTAACACAAAATATCGTTGATCGCCTCTTAGTTAATTATCACACGCACGCTCTATTTCCAAAATAAGTCCAATACTAAATCACCTCCAAACTTTCCCAGGTAGTTTTCATAACTCTCTGAATCCACACGAATATAATTGATGTTATGCAGGTGAAACATCAACTCTGAACGTAGCTCTAATGGACGACAAATTACCCTATATAATCCAATCAACTTACTCGACTTATTCACTCCTACGACAATTAACATTAGGTAATGGCGCTGGAGTAGACACAGACGCACGTAGTGACGTTCTAAGACCAACGTTTCAACCGCTTATTCAATGGGTACATTTCTAGAGTACATAGTTGACACGTCGGCCCCGTAGACTAATGTCTATAGATTCATCACCGTGGCTTCCCCTAACTAAGTGAACATCGTAAGCCCTGGAGTAGAGACAATAATGCCGGCAGTAATTAGTCATCCTCGCTATGGTTGCAAAAGGGCCCTTAACGACCCTTAAAACTCGGTTTTTGACAACTTAAGAGTAAATATCAGAAAAAAATGATACCTTGGTTTTCTTAGTAAATACATTTGGAATACCTTTTTGTAAAATACTAACACTTTTTTTTTCTGTCAACGTTGATAATATGTTAATATATTTTCTTGGGACTTATAAAGGTGAGGGGGGTCCGGAACTCTTCTGGAAATTGATTGAAACCCCCCTATAATGTGGTTCACGTTTAAGTATAAATGCTCCTATAGGGTACGGTAATTGTTTTACTCTGAAGTTTTACGAATAACAATTTTTAATAGCCAATACTTTATTATTATTATTATTATTATTATTATTATTTGAATAAATACCTACAATATTTACTCTCTATAACCTCCTATTGTAAAACTATCTCTGTCAGCATTTCAAATAAAATATTGTTATTGGTACAAACAATACGATTATAATATATAACTATACATACTCTGTTCCTTCCTCCTCTCCCCACTCCCCCGCCCCATATATATATATATACATATATATATACATATATATATGTATATGTATGTGTGTGTGTATTTATATGTGACACTCGAATCCTATTGTATCCAAATAATTCGAAATTCCTAAAAATCAATAAGGTATATATCTAAAAGCTCAATCACTAGAGCTGCCGGTGCGTAAAACTGGGTGACCAGGGTTCAAATCTTTGTCCGGGTGTCGGTGAGCACGCGGACTAAGGCGTAAACCTCGTCTTCTCAGGTTTGTCAGCGATGATGAGGTCGGGGATTTGAATCCTGAACAAGTGTTCTGAGGGTATCTGAAATAGTTTTTCATTCTTCTTCCACGCCCTGCTCGTCCTTACCCCAGCAGTGTAAATATGTTAATAGTCTGGTCGGGTACAGAAAAATAAAAACTGATTTTAGTGATTGTTTGTGTACTAGAGCGGTGTTACGCAAACAGTGTGCCGCAACGTTAGTTAGTGGGTGGCACGTCTCCACTTTGGAGAATTACAGTATCGTAATGCCCCGATGTTCTATTTCCTCCCCAGCGTTTGACCTTCTTTTTTTTTACATCTTTATTGAAAAAAA
>CABFVX010000589.1:224826-241852 GCA_902151425.1 Timema shepardi | reverse complement strand
CTTCTTTGGTGCTGACTGACAGCTCACAGCTGAGGAATGAACCCCGGACCCTCAGTACAGAAGTCTGACACCTTACCCCTAGACCACCAGGTCACCAACATGTTGTAATACTCTTAAAAATGTTTGACTTTTTTTCCTATTTGTAGTAATTGATATTCAGATTTTTCACATTTATTAATGTTGTTAATAATACTAGTATTAACCCAAAAAAAATTATTTTTTTTGATAATTTTCTATAAGAAAATTGGATTTTTTTATTAAAACTTTATTTATTACAATAAAAACTTATATGGGATTAAATGCTATTTTTTTAAAAAAATATTATATTCTTGAAAAAATTAATAATACTAGGCCATCAATATATCAAGGTCAACAATATATAGAAAATAAATAAATCAGTCATATAGGGTTCTTGTATAAACTTAAATTTTGACTGTCAGAAGTGACAGCTGCTAAACACATGGTTTTGCAGATCATATGGTCCGGCGTAGGGATACATAAATTGTTCTGGTTACTTTTCAGAGCTGTCAGATGTCAGCTGTGAGCTGTCAGTCAGCACCAAAGAAGTGGTATGAGCACTGTAGTTCCAACTATTCCATCACGAACTTTTATTTTCCTGTTATGATGCTCAATCCCATGATCTGAAGCTATTCATGTAAAGCCAGCTACTTCTTTACTGACACAAGCTACCATTTGAGAGCTCCTGCCACAGGTCAGGTTTGTGGTATGAAATATTTAGCATTGTTGAAATATGTAAAGAAAGAATCCGAGCGTATTTAATGTAGCTATGAGCAAAGAAATATTTGACTCATGATTTAATATATTCCATTTGTAGTGGAAAAACCCCTTGTTCTAGTTGCTCGGATGAATTGTTTCAAACTGCTTAAGGCAAGTCATAATAAACTTACTTACAATGTCGTACATTTCGTAAAAGATATTCAGAATTTCTAATATGTCTAAATAATAATAATAATAATATTTAGCACCGCGTCTTACTACCAGTTCGGGTTATACGCTTTAAGTACTAGTTACTCTAATGGTATTAGGAATTGGGAAGGTTGAATTAGAGGAAGTGAACCCACATTTGCGTGGAGGGAGAGTGGAAAACCATTAAGGAAAAACCACCCTCAGTTCACCCGACCGAGATTCGAACCTCGATATCTCCGTCCTCCGCAGACGAGCTCAACACGACAAGCGCGTTAGCCAAATACGCCACCGAGGCGGGTAAATAATTTGTATAAAACTTCTATTTACTGTGTTTGTCCTTTTATGTTATTCTTTTTACATGTTGATATCGAAATGTCCTCATTATTTACAGATTTTTCTTCAGTTTGTGTTTGTTTGGTTTCCTCCTGATAAGTTGCGATAGAATGGAACCTAGGTCGGGGGCTTTGGATACAACGATCGATTTTATTCAAGGGGCAGCTATTATTATATCTTTGTCCAGTGTCAACGATTAAAAAATGTGAACTGTGTTCTTCTTTTCATTATAAAAACCTTAATATGTTCATCCCTTATATATGTTTCTATGTTGACGGATCACCACCATCTCTGGTAAGTCGCCTCCCCAGGTGGCAGATAGGGGAATGACCGTCTCCGCTAGATCTTCTGATGACCCTGGGGATTTGCGATCCAGGAATCGGAGGGAGAGCCAGCGCTGAAGGGTAGCGGGGGCGTAATATACCCGGGGTGGGCCAACTACAGTAGCCCCATGGCTTCTTTGGTGCTGACTAACAGCTCACAGCTGACCGATAAAAGCTTTGAAAAGTTACCAGATCAAATCATGTATCCCTACGCCGAACCATATGATCTGCAAAAACATGTGTTTAGCAGCTGTCACTTCTGACAGTCAACATTTAAGTATATACCAGCTGTGAGCTGTCAGTCAGCACCAAAGAAGCCGTGGGGCTACTGTAGTAAGAACTCTTAGTGAATTTATGGGGATGTGGGCTAGTCAGTATATAAGATTTACAACCAGATTGTTCCCTGTACCTTCTTCTAAATATAATACAATTATCTCATAATTCGAAAATAGGGAGTTCTTCTAAAGATTCTAAGGTAGCTGCTTCAAGGTGGTTTCTTTGATGTATTGGAGAATTATGTCTTCCGAGAATAATTGTTTCAATGAGAACGACAGCTCCTTTAGATCATCTTTATCTTGTGGTTCATTCACTAGAACCTCATTAAAGTGAAACATATTCAGTGCCAACAAGGTTACAGTATGAGCTTCAAGACATATGCACAGATGCCTTCCATTGAGACTTTCGCTAGCTGTTGTAGGTGATTAGATACAAAATTCTACCCATTTTTGATCAAATATTTCCTAATGCTCAAATATAAATTACGCGTAAAGTCCTCCAGGAGGAAATAAAAGACTGCAGGCCTTTATCTTTTCTTGAAACACAAGTTTCTTTGCCATATCGTACAACTGTAAATCAAGATTAAAGCATGTTATCTTTTCAGAACCTAATATAATTATTGTTATCGCTCTGGCTTTCATCATTCCCGTATATAAAACGTCATAGCCAGTTGATTATAATCTAATTATTGGAAAAACTAATGCCACATTTTTGTTGAGGGTGTCACCAGAGAGTTAAAAGCACCCCACATAAAATAATAACTGTAATTTTGCATTGTTTTATGTTAGTTTTTTTGCTAAAAAAAAACAACCTAATCAACATTTGAGACCACACTAATAATCCGAAAGGTTAGTGAGTTGCTATTGCCAGTGCAGTTAATGCCGCCATGCATACCTCCTGCCATGCGATATGTGTCGAGAGGAATTATATGCTGTCAATCCGCGTCCATCCGCATCGGTACAGCGTTCCGTCGTTGCGGGATTACACCGGAGAGACGGTATGCAGAGAATATGTATATTCGTTGACATAAAACATGGACCGCTGCTGCCTTCATCTTACAAAAAACTTGTAACTTTTAAAATAGTTCAGCTAAAGGGAAAAAAAATCTTCTAGTTATTACTAAAATGCCGAGATATTATTTTTAAATAAACATTTCTCAATTATTATTTTTATTTGCAACTATTGTCTCAGAATTCGAGGGAGTTAAGGGCATGAAAAATTATATTAAACAGTTTTGTAAAGTGAATTGAATAATTATTTTAGTGTGTGTTTCACCAAAATAATGTACCGTTGGTTTACCCTGAAAGGTAGTTCTCTTACCTTGTTAGGTTATACTATGGTGCAGGTTATAAAACAGGTCCATAGTTTATTCAGTCAAAGTCAAACCTTTCAGGTCCGACACCTTAGCTCAGTCGGTAGCATGTATGTCTATTGAGCTTAAGGTCCAGGGTTCATTTCTCGGCATGGCCTAGAAATGTATCATTGGTGAAATGTAGGTTTCGTTTTCATAGTGATGACTTAATGACTGCCTGGATATTATGTCTGTTATAGATTTAAGTTGGTTTATAAGTCGTATGTTGATATAACCGATCGTTTCAGAATGCCCACTTTAAATTCCTTGAATAAAATGAAACAGAAAAAACTTTTCAGGTTAAACGAAATGTACGTGGAAAGCGACATGTTTGTAAGTTAAGTTTTTTATTAATGTTTTACTTTATATTTATAAACTTAAAACAAATTTTATGAATAAATTTTACGACAAAATCGAACAAATTTTCTCATAATAGTGTATTATAACTTAAAAACAAATTTAAAAAAAATAGGATTTCAATAAACTACCCTTAAATAAGTTTTCCCAGTAAGACAAACCCATAATTTTGTAAATCATAATAAACACTCTTCATAGAAAAATTTGAAACAAAATGTATATTAATAATATTTAGCACTGCGTCTTACTACCCATTCGGGTTATACGCTTTAAGTACGAATTACTCTAATGGATTAGGAATTGGGAAGGTTGAATTAGAGGAAGTGAACCCGCATTTACGTGGAGGGATAGTGGAAAGCCATTTAGGAAAAACCACCCCCAGTTCACCCGACCGAGATTCGAACCTCGATCTCCCCGTCCTCAGCAGTCGAGCTCAACACGACAAGCGCGTTAGCCAACTACGCCACCGAGGCGGGTGAAACAAAATTGTTCTTGTATATTTAACAACTTTCAAATGTTCAGAAATTAACTATTTATAAACTAGCCTCAGATTATTCTTAATTTGTAAAAATAAAAGAATATTCTTATTTATCATAAAAAAAAATCCCAAATATATATACTCGAACAAAATCTCCAAGGCCATTTTCGAACAATTTCAAATATTTTAACATATATTTAGCATGTAAAATAGACCCCAAATTCCAATTTACACCTTTTTCTGTACACAAAGGTAATTCATTCGCTAGTGGAAATATTAAAAGCTTACTATCAATCATAGTTTAAAAAGAATTAGATCTCGCATCGGTGGTCGCATAGTTAACTCATCACTATCGCGTTAGATTTGATTAACAGTGACGGAGATCGGATTCGGAATCCTGGGCGGGCGTACCGAGGTTTTTTACTAAATGATTTTCCATTCTCCTTCCACGAAAATGTGAGCACATTTCTTATTCAAATTCTACCTAGCACATTATCTGAACCTTATGATAACCCTAGATACAGTAGCCCCATGGCTTCTTTGGTGCTGACTGACAGCTGACGGCTTTGAAAAGTTACCAGACCGAATTATGTATACCTACGCCGAACCATATGATCTGCAAAAAAACATGTGTTCAACAGCTGTCACTTCTGACAGTCAGAATTTAGGTACATACCTAAATATTGACTGTCAGCTGTGAGCTGTCAGTCAGCACCAAAGAAGCCACGGGGCTACTGTACCAATCTTTAGCCCAATCGGTAAAATAGTTTCGGCTCTAGCTAGAGGTACAAACAGACCGGCACTGCGAAAATTACTCTTTTGGTTCAATGGGGGAATGGAACATCGACATTTATCAAACTTTAGAATTCGATTTTTTTTAATTTTTTTTTTACGATCACAATACTTTCTCTCCGAGGTGTCGAGAGAAAGTAAAAACTGCGAAGGAGAATGTTTGTACATCTAATAATGTAGGCTATGTATAAAAAAAACTTTAAGAATGATGAGAAAAAGTAAAGATATACATACACTAAGGCTGAAACACAAGTGGTGTTGGTGTTGGGGTTGGTTTGTTGCTCTGCAGTCTAGCCAACACTGCCGCACCAAAGTTGTCGCAAGTATTAAATGCTCCATGGAATATAATGCATCTAAGATTGTCATGCGTCATTTTTGTCGCTGCGATCTTTAGGTTGCGACGACGCACTTTAGAGATGGCAACACTAAAATTACACACAACAAAGTATAAAAGCACTTACCGGTATTGTATCCTGTGTATTAAGAGAACGTGCGTCACAATGTCGTCGCCTGTCGTACGACACGTGACGCATGTATAAAGAGGCCTAAACAGACAAATTGCTTGAAAAAAATTATAACGTGCTATATTTTTCAATGCTGTAAGTTAACTACAAGTATAATATATTGATTTCTTTGCCTATTGATATTTAGAATGGATCAGTGTAGTAAAAATTATTCCAGTTTATTCGCTATACTCTTTTCAAGAAATAAATATTTTATGGATGTGTTACTACTATTTTGGAATCAAACTAAACTATTCGAAACCATTTTGAACATACAGTCTGAATTTACACCTAAGATGTAAGCGATGTGTTTGATTTAATAAACTACTTCATGCATTTGATGTTTTAGTAAAGTACCTTTAACTACAGTCGAATTTTCATTGGAAGAACCTTTTCTGACAGCAAGAAAAGTTTCTAGATCTTTCACATATTCATGCGTCAAGTCACGTCACCTTAAGCGGTCACTTTTTATATGTATTACTAATGCCCATAAAATAACACTAATAATGTAATCAAATATTTTCGATTTAGGACGGAATTTTTTTTATATGTTCTACCTTTTTTTCCTTTACTCGAACTATACTCCACTAGATGTATGCATTCATATTCATAAGATGGGGTTTTATGACACTTTATGAATACTACATGTATTTAAATAATATGAATAACCTGTTTCAAGAAGAGAAAATAAATCTCAACCCCATATTGTTAATTTTCCGTCGCATTTTACAGATTAATCATATCATCTCGATATTATTTTATTCATTATTGCAAGATTTGGTGATTTATGAGTAAGCCTGAGTAAAAATTATTTGTTTCATCTAAATTTCTAAATTAATTATATTGTTTTTTAAATATTTTAATGTTTATTTTAGCACAGCGTCTAGCTACCCTTTGGGGCTGTACGTATATATATATTAATTACTTTAATGTGCTATGTATTACTAAGTTTGAATTTAGAAGAAGTGTATCCGCATTTGTATAAAGGGATAGTAGACAACTATTTGTTTATTAAGAAAACCCTTCTCATTATACCCGACCTGTACTCGAACCTTAATCTCCCCATCATCTGCAGTCCAGTCTTTGCGAGATTGACGCCCTTACATCACTCTACAACTGAAGTGGGTTTGAATCTGTACTCTTAAACCTCAAGTTATATTATGAACAATATTAGACAGAAAGAAATAACCAATTTACAACATTAAGTATGTTTTCCCTCGTGACATTAATATAAAAAAAATCCTATATCACAGAATAGGACTTTTTCACTTTGTCCAACTAAGTTTGCGTAATGTGTTTTTTTCTTTGTTTTCTTCCCCGCTGCGATCGACTGTCGCTTGTCTGCAATCAACTCAAAATGGTTCTCCTTGGTCCGTGACCCACCTTTCCAGCTATTTACCTTTGCTCTTGTCCAAACACCAACTAACAAGTTGTCTGTGTTGTGTTGACTGTGGAGAACTGTCAAATGGGACAAACAGACTCTTACATGGCGGGTGAGGGGTGAGGGATGGATAACTCGAATAATCGGACGGAACGATAGATAGCTCTAACTTTAGCTTGAATATGTAGAGGATTTCTTAAGAAGTTTGCCTACCTGTGACGTCACGGTGAGTCGGGATATTATTGCCCATGTGACCCGCCTCGGTGGCGTAGTTGGCTAACGCGCTAGTCGTGTTGAGCTCGACTGCTGAGGACGGGGAGATCGAGGTTCGAATCTCGGTCGGGTGAACTGGGAGTGGTTTTTCCTCAATGGTTTTCCACTCTCCTTCCACGCAAATTCTGTTTCACTGCCTCTAATTCAACCTTCCTAATTCCTAATCCATTAGAGTAATTAGTACTTAAAGCGTATAACCAGAATGGGTAGTAAGATGCGGTGCTAAATAATAATAATATTTCCCATGTTACTGTATGTAGGCTACGTTTTATTCGAAGGGTTTTAAAGATATAACATTGAAACAAAATCCGTAAATTCTTAAATAGCCTAGTTCTAAAAATAGTCTTACATTGTCACATAATTATTTTATTGACCTCGAAGGTTTTTTTTTAAACGTCTACAACTTTGGCGATTTAGTTTATTCTTGAAAATAGCCTGTAGAAATATTCCTGTCATTATGTAGAAATAAAAATTTCCGTGTTTATCTATAATAGGAAACAAAAAATAGCTAATTTTGAAATGCGAGTCGATGCTGTCCAGGATAAAATAGTAGAGTGAGTGTTTATACTCATCAGTGGAAGAGGGAAAGTGTTATAAGCACATAGACGAGAGGCCTCGCAGGGTGAACTGCTCATTTTATTCTCACTCTTCCTGTGTGTTAAGGGTCAGTTTCATAGTCACGACTCAAGTTCGGTACTGCCATCTTGGTACTGAGCCGCGCTTGGGGCGTACTAATTTTAGCTATGAAACTCGCCCCATGTGTAATGGTAATTTGAGTGCCTAAGTTCGTCAAGCTAAGATGCAACCACTTCTCAAAATAACTTCGAATTCATCAAGCAGACGACGTCGTTAACACAAGTGCATTTTGTCGGTATCCCCAAGGGTTGCGAGCAGTGGCGTGGATTGTTGTATCTGGTTAAAAATATACCTGTGGTCCGCCCTTGGCTCAGTTGGTATCGCATCTATACACTGAGCTAAGAGTCCCGGGTTCGATTACCGCCATGGACGAAAAATGTATAATTGCTGGAATGTGAGTTTACCGTTTCACAATTATGAGTTAATGGCTTAGGTGCTGGGTGTTGTGTCTGTTCTAGATGTGGGTTGTTGATTCGTGTGTTGATGATCACAGGATGGCTACTTATCGGGAAAACCGGGAACTATGCATGTTTTTTCCCTGTTCGCTTTTGATACAAGGTCTAGGTGCGCTTTTGATACAAGGTCTAGGCGTGATTTTGATACAAGGTCTAGGTGCGCTTTTGATACAAGGTCTAGGCACGCTTTTGATACAAGGTCTAGGTGCGTTTTTGATACAAAGTCTAGGTGCGCTTTTGTACAAGGTCTAGGTGCGATTTTGTACAAGGTCTAGGTGCGATTTTGATATAAGGTCTAGGTGCGCTTTTGTACAAGGTCTAGGTGCGATTTTGTACAAGGTCTAGGTGTGATTTTGTACAAGGTCTAGGTGCGATTTTGATCCAAGGTATGGATGCGCTTTGGATACACGTTCTAGGTGTGATTATGATATAAGGTCTAGGTGCGATTTTGATACAAGGTCTGGGTGCGATTTTGATACACGTTCTAGGTGTGATTTTGATACAAGGTCTAGGTGCGCTTTTGATACAAGGCCTGGGTGCGATTTTGATACAAGGTCTAGGTGCGATTTTGATCCAAGGTATGGGTGCGCTTTGGATACACATTTTAGGTGTGCTTTTGATATAAGGTCTAGGCGCGCTTTTGATACAAGGTCTAGGTGCGCTTTTGTACAAGGTCTAGGTGCGCTTTTGTACAAGGTCTAGGTGCGCTTTTGATATAAGGTCTAGGCACGATTTTGATACAAGGTCTAGGTGCGCTTTTGATACCTGGTCTCCCTCTTGTGCGTTTTCGGTGCTCTCCGATGTATGTGATAAGTTGTTCTCACCTCGGTATCCATTTGACTAATGAAGCGTAGGCTCTGCACAAAACAACTCACATGGGAAATACGTTTATGTCGATACCTGGCCTATCAGTGTTCACCTGAGTAATGGCATTGACTAAGATATTCACCGGTAATGAGAACCATTGAAAGGTGTATTTTAAATCATGGTTCTTAAACTTTTTTTAATTCTTGAATCCCTCTTTAATAAGACAAAATTATTAGCCACCACGGATAGTATTTATTAAATTAATTTGTGGTTTTTATACGCTTTTTTCTGTTTTTGGACAGTTTCGGATCGAAATAATGAACATACTATTGTAGAAAAAAATGTATACATGAAGTTATATTTAATATTATTAATTATTTTTATTATTTAATGTGTATATATATATATATACATTAACACACACACACTATATAATAATAATAATATTTAGCACCGCGTCTTACTACCCGTTCGGGTTATACGCTTTAAGTACTAATTACTCTAATGGATTAGGAATTGGGAAGGTTGAATTAGAGGAAGTGAACCCGAATTCACGTGGAGAGTGGAAAACCATTTAGGAAAAACCACCCCCAGTTCACCCGACCGAGATTCGAACCTCGATCTTCCCGTCCTCAGCAGTCGAGCTCAACACGACAAGCGCGTTAGCCAACTACGCCACCGAGGCGGGTAACACTATATACTATGTGGATAATGACTGGATACCATTATTATTTTAGTAAACCATATTAACGTTTCTACAGTAAACTAAACAAATTTATTATAATGAAAGATTTCATTATATTATAATTTCAATAGTTCTCTTACAAATATTTAATTTACTCGCGTTCAAAATGTTTTCTGCGACCACCAGTATATTTTTCACGACCCACAGGGGTGTCGAGACCTACAGTTTAAGAACCTGTGGTTTAATCTAACACTGCTCGAAACATTGAGAGTGAGAAGACTGCAGCAGCAGAAAATGATCTAGACATCAATCACGGCTCTTGGGGTGCCTCATATATTATTTTCACATTTTGTTAGCGATATGTTGCTATATATATATATATTTACAAACGAAACAAAACCAATTTCACCAGCCTGACACTTCACTTCAGCTCTCGCTGGCTGATCGATACACTTGCTCCTTACCGCTAATGTTCTACCGACGTTCAAGGTTGCCACCCATCTGAAGAGCCGGGAAAACACAAGGGATTATATTTTATGTCTGCAAATAAAAAAACACGTAAAAACGAACGGAAATTTTCACAAAAAACAACAACTTGTAAATAAATATAAAGAAAATACAACTCTACTGAGTGGAGTTGTCCTGAAATAGG
This sequence comes from Timema shepardi, assembly GCA_902151425.1. Taxonomy (NCBI): domain Eukaryota; kingdom Metazoa; phylum Arthropoda; class Insecta; order Phasmatodea; family Timematidae; genus Timema; species Timema shepardi. The sequence continues at coordinate 231,623 of CABFVX010000589.1, read as the reverse complement.
AGAACAAACGGGGGAGTTGGAAAATACAAATTACAAAACAATTTGTGTTGTGATCCTCCCTATTAAATAATTACATTATTTTGTTCGTAAAGATCCATTCTACGGCCCCGTACACAAGATACCTTTCTTTTGTCGGACATCTAGTTTTGAATGATTAACCAAAATGCAGTATGTAGATTTTTTTACTTTTCACAGTCGAAATTTTAACTTTCAATTAATTTAATTTTAACTTTTCATGACTCGCATATATATATGTGTGTCATGACAATTTGCTAATAACTTTTTCAATAAAGAGAAAAAGTTTATCAAAACAAATATTGAATAACTATTTATATTACTATTTGTAGAAAATTAACAGAACTTATTTAATGAAGCAACGTTTTAATAACTTTGATTGAAATTTAGTTTTAAATTTAAAACTATATATTCTTCCCATAACAATAATTATTATCAGGGAGTCGAACCGGAACCCTAAAACACTTCTAAATAACCGGGACCGGAATTGGAACCATTACATAATTTTAGGTTAGAAAAGGTTTTTAAAGGTTCCTAGTTTTACAAAATTGTATATGATTTTAACAGGATGCACTTTTTTTTTCTTTCCTAAGATTAATTTAATTTTGAAATGTTGTGTTTCCCCCTTTCTTAGTAAGTTCTTAAAGGGATTGATATATTTTAGTTTACTCCTTTGATTGAAACCTCTTTTCTAAGGTGATTAGAAAATAGTTAGTGAGCCCTTAGCAATACACACTAATGTTAGATTCCAGAGGAATGTCGTGACTCACATTGTTAGCTGTTTTCTCCAGTTAATGTACTACTCCATTATTTAGAAGTTGAAATACAGAAATTAATAAATCATCTCTTTCGGACAAGTAGTCTAAGCCTATTGCACTTAGTACTTCCTGGAATTAAAACTGATAATCTGGTGGTTGGTTGAACAGCTCATATTTATATTAAAGGGAAAAGGGAGATGGAGGGTGGCAAAATGCAAACTTTAAATTCTTTCACCCATGTTTAAACTATAAAGTAGCTCAGGGAACATGTTCCTTGTGTAAAGTGCGAAGGTGATTATTTTTGTTCGTTAGTAAGCTGTTTAAATAATATTATTGATGGGGTACGTTAAAGAAAACCCATTTTGGAAGTTTTTTGATTATGAAATTGATGGTGACAGATCAAGATGCAAATTAAAAAGTCGTGATATCGTTATTAAGGTACGTTATAATATTTTTTTAAATCCAGCAATACTTTTTATCCAGAGTAATATTGTCAAAATGGTTCTCCTCTCTACTTCCACGCAAATGTGGATACACTTCCTCCAAAAATATAACCTTCCTCATTCATTAAAAAAACCATTATCTGAATTAGTACATTGATTTTAAAAAATGCTAAAAAAAATTAAAGAACCGTAACCAGAACTGGAAAACTATCAGGGACTGAAAAGAACCGGAACCTTTATTGTGCTCTAACCGGAACCTTTAAAATGTTTGTTTGGAGAACAGGAACCAAAACCAGAACCGATATAAATGTCGGTTCGACTCCCTGATTATTATTACTAAGACATTCTTAGTTAAGGCTGGTTGGTTTGGGTAATTTTGCACTTCATAACATACAAACTTATATCTTAAAATCAATTATATTCGTAAACATAACAATTTATTTTTGTCGGTGAGTTATAATTTATTAATCTGTCCCTGATGTAACTTAATTTTTAGTCTGTTTTAGAATAATAAAGTTTCTCCTACTGTGACTAAGTTGTAGTTTTATTGTGTTCAGTGTGTATATAGCCCAAACGGGAAGCGAGACGCGGTGATAAAAATCAGATAAAAAAATATTGCGTTACAACTTCAGCGCTCCTATCACAGAAACGTGCAAAACAATTATTATTGTCAAATCTAAAAGCTCTTTTTTTGTATAGAAAAACGGGTTTTTAAACTCTTAATTTACTAACAACTAATGAATAGGTTTATGTGGACTGAGTCCTAAGCTTGTTTGGAGGCCAAATATTACCAAACAATGAAATAATTTGGTGGAACGGGCTGCATACTGAGAGCGCACAGGTGAATTTGTCTACCTGTTTGGAGTATATCAGAAGCGCACCATCGTTTTTAGTCATTGAGCTTCATTTGGCAACACCGCATGTCGGTTCGTTCACTAACGACGCACTCTATTTAAATTTGAGTTGTATTGGGTTTGCATCCTAAACAACTTAACCTAACATAACCATATAGTTTTACTTTAACCTTTCACAGTAATGGATTAACGATTCGGGGCTGGATGTTGTGTCTGTTCTAGATTTAAGCTATTTATTAAATCTTCTGATGATATATTAAGTCGGCTCAGAAATTGCACGTTAAATAACTCAAATTTAAAAATGAAGGTCTAGGTGCACGTTTGACCCATAGTATCCTCGTGTGTTTTTGATATGAGGTTCCTCCTTTTTGTGCGCTTTCGAGTGGACCGTTGTTATACGATCTAGTAGATGAGTGAAATTATTTTAGCCAATAAGCTTTACATTATTATGTCGTTTTATATGTTTATTGGTATTAATAGTGTGTGCTAAATGGGAATCCCCCCTCCCCCATCATAAACTCTTTATTCCCTATTGAAGGTGTTGGCGTAATAAATCCAACACGTTTATGGAAAATGAAACTTTGGTCTCCCATTTTTCTCTTCTCAATGTCTGGTAAAACAATAATTCCTTTTGGAAGACCTGGAGAACAAGAGAAATTTTTCATTAAGAAAATAGGGGCAACCCTGAAAGTTGCATGTTGCTAGCTACGTGCTGCGTCGTGCCAGTATAAATTACTATATTGTCTTTCAATTAAGCCCGTACTTTTGGAATAGGCGATAAAGCTTTGTCGAGGAAAGTGGAGTCTGTCACCTTGCACGCAAACCATCATATAATGGATACAGAAATACTTTAAATTCATATTGATTTTTTTTAGCCCCGCGTATTAAGGCCCTTGGCCCTGTCGAGTGCAAGTCTAAAACCCATTTTGTAGGATGGTGGGCGGGAGGGTGAAAGGCGTGGCGTGGCGTGGCTTCACAACTGACCAAAGTATCCTTCCGCGCCAACAAAAACAGTTGGATCACCGAAACCGTAGACAGCGCTAGCTACCGGACAGGTCTTGTGGAAAAATCATACGTTTGGAAATATCAGTTTTCTTAAGAACGAGGGAAATTTTTATAGTAATATTTTCAACACCTCTTCTAAGATCGATATTTATTAATTGTTACATTTTATTTATTTTTGTTATACAGCTGGCAGTTTTCTATTGAAAAATGTCAATATAATCGATATATGATAACTGTTAAAATTATAGAGGAGGTGTGTATATAAAAAGTATAACTTCTATTCTTGAACAAACCGTTTCCTGAAAGAAAATTGCGAGAGAAAAAAAATTCTTGAAGAAAAGTTTGTTCTCGTGGCTCTGCATTTCCACCCCAAATGTAAATCCAAATGTAATGCCAATCGCTTTAATACATTTTCGGGCTGTATACGTATGTACTAATTACACTAGTGTGTTAGGGTTGAGGAAGTTTTAATTCAGAATAAGCGTGCCACCATTTGCGTGGAGGGAAAGTATAAAACCATTTATGGGGGGGGGCGAGTGCAGCTCCCCTCGACTGGGATTCGAACCCTGATATCGTCGTGAGCAGTCCATTCTTCTGCTAGTTTGGTGACCATTCAGCTACCGAAGAAGGTGCTGGTTTTTTAGATCCGGGATGAATTATTTAGCATTTGAATTCATATTTACGGGTAGTTCTATTTTAGTATAATGTGTGGTTTATTAAAATAAAATTATTCTGTGTCCAAAAAAAGGAAATAATTGTAATATGATAACGATTTAAATAATTTAGTATGCCTACCATCTTTGGTGGCCATCAGGGGTGTATTGGTTAGATTTGGGCTGCTACAACTACTTTAAATTAATATAACTCTCTTCATTCAAGTCTACATGAATGTTTTTACTAAATTTTAGTCGAAAGTTACAGTACGTATGTTCGCATGATACATAATTTGTGAAAATATTCAATGGCATTAAATGTAACACTTACCTGGTTATTGTTTGTTGATGTTTAAAAACAATTTATTAAGTCAAACCTAAGAGCATTTGTTTTGTTAAGATTGATTTCAGGGTTCATATGCGTCCTGTAAAACCTGGAATTTTGAGAAATTGTTTCCATTACTGGAAATGTCCTGAAGTTCCGAAAATATGTTAACTTGTCCTGGAATTATTATATTATTATATATATTATTGACCTGGACTATTCTCACAATATTTCTATCTGGCTACTCGCACAATGTGAGGTTGGTTGGGCGAAAGGGTGGCCCCTTTCTTCTATGTATTGGGTTAGCTTTCAAACTGTTTAAATTAAGCTCACCCAACATATGCCGGAAAGTTCTCATTAGGCCTTCATCTCTAATAAGACACTTTTTGTATTTTTTATCACTTTTTAGTCACATGTAAGGTTTACAGTTTTTTGCTGTCTAATTAATATGTTTCGCTACAGTGGCGAACTTTCGCTTTATAAATAGTGCTACAAAACTTTTAATGTTTACACCTGTTTGTGTTTTAATTTATGGGTTTCGCTACAGTGGCGACCTTCCGCTTTATAAATAATGCCACAAAACTTAATATGTTAACCTTTTTGTGTGTTTTGCTACAAATACTATGTTATAAATGTGTGACTTAATATCATCTCAAATATGACTGCCGTCTAGAGAAAGTGTAATTTCAAAATAGTGGTTTTCAAACCCAAAATATAAATAATGGGTAGAAGAATATAAAACAGATAATAGTTTTTTTTATATTGTGTGAAAATAATGTTGGCATTGCTAACATTACTGACACCCCATAGGTTAATAAAGAGAAGGGTAAGTCAATTCCATGCTGAGATTATTTATTATATTTTTACCAAGCTCATTGAACGTATAAAATCTCATAATTCTCCATGCTCGCACGTAAATGCTAAGGTGTAGATTTTCAGAAAAAAGAACAAACTAAATTTCTCATTTCGTACCGGATATTCAGTAAACAACCAGATGATAAGGAGCAAATTTAAAGATTAAAATAGTGAGCAGGTCACATAAAAAATTAGATTTAATAAAAATAGCTATAACTTTCATTTTGAAAATAAAATAAAATTTAACAGAAAGACTTTCCCTTTTAGGTTAGACATAATTGTTTGTAGTTCTGACCAATACATTTGTTTTTTAATGCTCATATGTGAAAGTTTATAAATTTGATATCAAATATTGCAGCGCATAGCATCCCCAAATAGAATATTTCTACGACGTTTATAAAATGAAGAATCTGGTCACATTGTATGTTGGATTATCAAAAGGTCCTAAAAGAATCATGAATTAATCTCTAAGAGCCTGATTCATAATAATATTTAGTGCACCTCAAGTGGCGCTCAACACATTGTGGTCTAAGTAGGTGTCTTCTTGTGTTTGGTATCGAACCACATTTGAGGCGTATGAAGACTGACTGAATCTGGCCCTAAGACTAACATATCTGCTTTAGAGTTTACAGTAAATTAAAAGGTACCTTGATTAGCAAAAACTCACAATTGGTTTCAGATCTATTTATATTCAAGTGACAAACCTTCTTAGCTTCTGTTATATTTGGTATCAAAGTTATAACTTTTCATAAATGAGCATTTAAAAAAAATTATTTGTCAAAACTACAAACAACTATGTCTAACCTAAAAGGGAAAGTCTTTCTATTAAATTTTACTTTTATTTTATTTTCAAAATGAAAAAATCACTAAGATATAACTAATTTTATCAAAGCTGCTTTTTTTTATGTGATCCTGCTCACTATTTTAATTTTTCAATTTTCTCCTTATCGTCTGGTTGTTTACTGAATATCCAGTACGAAATGAGAAATTTAGTTTGTTCTTTTTTCTGAAAGTCTACATCTTACAATGTACGTGCGAGCATGGAGCAATATGAGATTTTATACGTTCATTGAGCTTGGTAAAAATATAATAAATAATCTCAGCTTGGAATTGAATTAACCTTCTCTTTATTAACATATTGCTCAAACCAGTGGTTTCATATGGTTTAAAATGCCTTGCATTAACTCATTTACATATAATAGTAGGTATTTATAAACGTTATATATAATCCATATTTTTTATAAATACTATATTATATTATTATTACTAACACCGCGTCTTACTACCCGTTCGGGCTATACGCACTTACACTAATGTGTAATGGTAGGGTGATTGTGAGATGAAATGAAGGACCTACACTTTAACGTGGAATCCGAACCACGTTGGAAGCCCTGGAATTCTACACATTCACAAGTTGTGATTAATACACGTCTTGTCAGAGGTGAAGCAAGAAGGGTTTAGCAATCAGATAACTTTGTGCTGGGACCGAGGATTGAGGCCCAGACCCCCAGCACAGAAGTCTGGCACCTTACCCTTAGACCACCAGGTCACCTTACAATATATATAGTATTTATAAAAATAGTTATGATATATGAAGTATTTCTAAACTTTATAGGCTATATTTTCCCTTCCATTTTTATAAATTCTATATGTGTGTGTACAGTATTTATAAAAAAAGATAGGGATTATATATTAAGTTTAGAAATACCTAATATTTTGCAACCAAAATTTCTCTTCTAGAAGTATCCAAGGGATACTATAGGCCTATAGCAAATCTCCAAAATACATAAGAAGTTCGTTTTTTGATCCATTACCACTTCCTGGGTTGGACGACTAAACTTTGGGAACATATTATATATATATATATATATATATATATATATATATAT